>JBCJKH010046332.1:9242-26703 GCA_039877255.1 Loriculus beryllinus | reverse complement strand
TTAAATCAAGAAGTCTTGATCCTCTCTACCCTGCCCTGGCGACAGAAATATTTTACCAGTATGGGAGATGGCTGCAGTTTGTATAAAGAACAGAGAACACAGGTGAAAGACTGTGGGTTGCTTTTGAAGAATTCACACTGAAAGCATCTCTAAGAGGTAAAAATCTACAACAAAAGATTGTGGACATTGTGAATACAAATCAGGTCTACATGGAGGCATTCAGAGAGGTGCTGACTTACGGGACAGCTAAACATCTTGTCTCTGCCAAAACTGCAGCCTGTTAGATAGCATTAACTGTCTGCAAATGAGCCAAAGAATCCAGAGAGACACACAGCACACAAGTGAATGGGAACATCTCACAGCTGGCAAAAGCCAGTTAGACTCAACTTGCTATGGAAATTTTGGGAAATTAATAATTATAAATCTCATAAAATTTATCTGTCAAAGAGCTCTGGAAGTCTGAGCAGCCACTGAGCTGTCCCCAGAGGAGGCAAAAATAGCCTCCTCCCCAGACAAGTCCACATCCTTGGTTGTAGACCTGTTCTAGCCACAGATTTGCTCAGACCCACTGTTCATTGATTGTTTATAGGTGCCATTTGAGGACAATCTTTGCTGGAGCTGAGCATGCACAGTACTGCTGTTAGCCAGTTTTAGACAGGGTGATTTGAAAAAGGAAAAGTGTCCCTCAAAGCTCCAGGTGAAATCTGATGTGTTGCCATTGCTACAAGCAATAGCCCCTCTCTCACAAAAGCACTCTAAGAAAGGAGGGGAAGGAAAAACAGCAAACGTGTCAGTTGAGCAGCTACAGGGGTCTGTTCTCTCCTTTTCCACTCTGAAAGGAATAGGCACAGATAGAACAGGGTGGGTTATAGAAGCATCCAACACCCACTGCAGCTCCCACTGTATCTTTGCTGTCATACAGTTAAAAACCCCACAGTAAGCTTGTAATATTTTATTACACTTTAGAGATCATTACATCTATTTCTATGGAACTCTAATAATTACACAGGTTTTCCCATAAAGAAAAGGACCAGTTCCTTTGGGGGAAAATAAAAATAAGATTAATCAGGCCATCAGAAAAGTAATAGACTTCTCCGCGTATATTAATCTGGAAAAACAGTGGCCAACCACGTTTACTAATACAATATTTCCTCATGAACTCAATTTCCTAATGAGCTCAAATGATGCAAGATGCTCAAATGATGCATGGCACAGAAAAAGACTTCAAAGTACAGAAACTTCCTTCTGACAATACACAAACTTTAGGTACACTGAGACATTTCCTCTTGGATATCAGAGAGGAAAGAAAGAGAGGTTCAGGATTTAGTCAAAGTTAGAAAAGGTTTCTGCAGACTCAGTTATGCTTCTTTGAATGGTAGTTCACATGAAGAGACACACTACCTACACCAGGGCTCTCCAGGGCACCCTCTGGGCTGTTGCATTTCAAGTGTGTCACATGAATACATCTACCATTTTTCAATTTGAAATCCTGGCAGCTCTTCTCGCTTTGTTTGATAACTGAGGCCAGCTGTACCAGCATTCTTACCTAATACCCATGGTGGTCTTGCCAAAGGAGCTGAAGCATGTTGCCCTGCATACCCATGGTCACTGCACCTTCATTTCCCAAGCTCCAGTTCTTTGGAAAAGTGTTTCCAGGCATATGCTCGAGCTCACAGCACATGCAGGGGATGAGGAACAAGGTTTAGATTTATGGGTTCTTTGCTGTTAAAAAGCAAACAGGATTGAGTCAACCCCAAATGCGTGAGCCCAGATGCTGTCTTCCAAAAGCATTTCCCAAGTAGCAGTTCTCCACCATGGGAAATTTTGCTGCCTTCTCTGGGGAGTGTTAAGCCTTCCAGGCATGACTTTCATTCCTATCTCAAAGCTACTTCTGACAATCAATGTTTTTGCTGTCAGGCTAACCAAAATGGCAGAGATTAATAAATAAATAAATAAATAAATGATCTCCAAAGGATGAGACATCCTGAACTCTCCATTGCCTTTATTTCCTTTATCTTCTCTCTTCTCTTGTCCAAGACAGGAAAACAAACAGACCATTCTCCACCTTCTCACAGACATCTGCATCCATGCAACACTCAGTTCAGCAGACCACCCCGCACTTCGGTTAGACCCTTGGAGGAAGTGACTCCTCAAGGGAAGAAAAAACTTCACCACCATAAAGAATCCAGTTTTAAGAGGCAGATCATCACATCTGGACTTAGGGCAGTAAGTGACACAGGCTATAAACTGGAAAATAAAATATTTTGTAGCCTGAGGTCCTGTAGGCAGGATAAATCCTTCAAATTACAACAAGACCTTTGTAAAACTCATTACTTGCTGCTCAGAAGTCTTCCAGCATTTTTTATTCTTTGCTAAACTTATCACACCAAATTCCTTCCCTAAGATCAAAATCTTCTGAGACACAGCAGCTGAAAGGCTTTAAAGTACTATGATCCAAAGGGACTCTATGATGAAAACAAGCTTCAGTAATACAACCTCTTTAATTGTTACCATAACTCAGCATGATACACTATCTCAATGTCATCAGCAATGAAAGACTTCTCAACAGGAAATACCAATTTAGGGGATCCAGCCCTTGCATCGTGTGTTACCTTCATGGCAATACTTCACATTTTAAATAGTAAGGCTTGCTTTCCAGAAGTCCAGCTCAAAAATCAATTTAATCAACTGAAAACAATGGAGGATTGTTTATGTATTATTTATGTATATTATGTATTATTTATTGTCCTGAGCTGCTCTAGAAACATTCAAGGAATACAGTATCAGCTGAGGTGAGAAAGCAGCAATCAACAATATAAAAATCAGCTTGTCAGTCTCAGATACTTCTCTATCAATCACTTCCACAGTACCAAAACCGTATGTTCAATACCAAACTTAAATACTAATTCAATTAGGGATCCCCTAGTTGTGCTATTGCTTTCCATTGGGGTGCATCACTAGCATTTTAAACAGATACTTTAATTATCTAAATTTTGTAGGGTTTTCTACATTTCTGTGTCTATTTCAAACAGGAGAGGCAGAACTGCACAGAACAAAGGGCTTGATTTCATTACAAAAAGGGGCAACTTTCAAGGCAGCTCATTCATTTCTCCAGGGAAAATCAAGTGTATCTGCTACAGACCTCCCAAATACTTGCTATCAAATCATTCTGCAAAGCTACTCCCTACAAGTCCTTCCTTCCCACATCACCTCAAACTGCTCCCCAGGAGTCTGCACACATTTGCTGATCTAACACTACCTGTCAACAGCATTGCAGAGAGTTCATAAAAAGTGACAATGTGGTATCAAACTCTTCATTCCCTGGGATGTAAACCTGGGACTGTCTTGACATGTCTTACTCTTTGAGGACCTTGACAACCCAGAAAGCCAACCCCAGGGGTTCTCTCACTCACACATACTGAAGTTTGCTAGGAAGAACAGGCTAAAACCATTGCAGCAAAGTCCATAGAGTCACTCCTGGGTTTGTTTTCCTTCAGCCATTAACCTCTTGCCTAATCCAACAGAAGCTTCCTGGAAACTTCCCCGGTATTTTCACTTGCATCAGCAGTTCTCTGTGCTCAGGCTGCACAGGGAAAAATGCCTCCATTCTCAGCAGGTTTAGTCTTGAACTGTACCAGTAAGATGATCCAGAATTATTGCTGTCTATATTGTACAAGTTAGCTCTTCCTCAAAATGCAATAAACATTTTATTTAAAAAGCTAAAAACCCACAAGCAAGGACAAAACCAAGCAATCAGAAAATTCCATTTTCCATAAAGGCAAACAAGATAGATACAGAAAACAATCTCCTGAGTGAGTCTGATGACTAAGACATCAGAACTAAATTTTTCCTGGCCAAGCTGAGTTCAATGTTGGATAAAGGACAGGGAAACAAAGGGAGCTCTCCATGACCTTGATTTTATGTCCGATCAGCTTAGACCACCTGTGTTGCTCCTAGCTGCTTTTGACCAAAAGGGGCCTGTGTGGGAGAAAGAGATGCAGAAGCTCAGGACAAATGGGCACAGGCAAAGTCCATCCACTTGCTGATGAAATAGTTAACAAACTGCACAGACGAGTTCAATCCCATGTCCCACCACAGATTTCAAGACCAGGGGTGCAGAAAAGTCAAGATTTTAGTTTGCATAAAACTAAATCTATTTGGTGATATTTTCCATTCCTGAGGTCTCTAATGCTACTGCATTTAGTTGGTCAGGCAGAAAATTACTTTTCATAAATAAGGTATTTGGGTTTTGGAAGAGGCTTATCACTGCTAGCTATACAGCTATTCAGTTTACCCACACAAGTGTATGACTTTAGTTCCTTTAGTACGGTGATTATCATCTTTGTCAATAATCCCACCGATGTGATTCTGAGCTAGCAGGACACTGCATAATCCATGTGTAGGACGAAACTCGTGTTATGGGTAAATCCATGAGACACAGACATCCACCACATGAATGATAAATGTTCAGCTACGTTCTGATCCTGCTCCTGCTAAAAACATGTCTTCTATGCCAAGATGTTGAAGACAAAGTTGTAGGATAAAGCAGTGGAGTTTGAGGGACTTGAAGTCTTCTGCCCTTACACAGGATGAACTACAGCAATGCAACCACTGATCTGCTCTAAATATACCCACTGAAGCCATAAGAGGCACATTTCAGCTGATGTGAAGTTGTTTGACAACAACTGATATCAGCCAAAGAATCAGGACTGATAGTTCTTCTAGACTTCAAGCTTGGTAATTTGGAAACCCATATAAGTGCAGTTGTAGTTCATATTAACCTCCTGTGGCAGGGTAACAGGAATCAGGACATAAGGACAAACTACATGTTTGCGGGAGATGCATTGAAGGTGAATTGGACATATGTAGAGTGTTTGAACTTTCCATTTTACTACCTATTCAATATCCACAGCACTGAATTCTTTGTCTGTTGAAATTCAGTGAACATCATCATTGTGTCAGGGGCTGGAAGAAATCTAATTGTTGGCTTTTTCTTTTCCTCTTTTTTCTTTTTTTTAACAGCATCCTTTTCTGACAGGAACAGCAGCGGATTATATCCCCCATGCCTGTGACTCATTCAGGTGCATGTACAGAAATATCTTTCTGTCAAACTAGGCTAATTATGCCACTATTCCCTTGTGGATTATAGAAAAAATTCAATTAAAACTCAGCCCTTTGTGATAATTTGAGCATAATTTCTGAACAACTGCATTACCTCAATAAGTGCCTGTGTTGGATGAGATAGAGGTGGGAATTACAAAGTGAATTCTCTGCAAATCGCAATGGGAGGAGGAAGCCTGACCTCTCTGTGGTGTGAAAAATCTACTGCTTCAATTCTAAAATAGATCTCTAGAAATAATGCCCACAGAGCAGTCTCTTGATGCCAGAAGGAACAGTTCAGCATTTTATGGACACAACTAAGGACACAAATAATGCAGAACTCTTGGACCTTAAGCTAGGTATCAGGGCCCATTCTTCAATGAACTGCATGCCCTTTCAGCAGGCAGCTTCCACACTGAGACCCAGGATAGCATTTTGCAGCACTGTGTACTAGAGATACAGTACCAAAGTTCCTGGATTTGAACCCATTTTCCTCTCACCAAGAGCTGTTAAATTCTACAACAGAAGTGAATTTTTTGTTGCCTCTATCAAACTATAAGTTGATCATGAACCACTTCAGTCCAGTAAGATGTAATTCCAAAGACAGTATGGAGAAGAAACACAGCTGATATTTGATAACTGAATCTTGGTAATCGTAGATTACCAAGATGTACCACTTACAGTAGCATTTGGGGCACACAAACACTCACAATGTTTCAGTAACAAACAATACTCAATAATGACAGTATTTTTCTCTCACAGCTCTAAAAGCACTGTCAAATATTATCCCAACTTTGAGTTCTGAGAAGCAAGGCACCGAGTACTGAGGACTAACATTTCCAAACTGGCTACAAATTTCTGTAGCGCTCCTGTGTTTTCTGTGCTAAAAGACCTCATTTTACAAAAGCACCAATCACAGACAAATCCCTCTGAATCACTGGGAGCTGCATGTTATCAGCATTTCTAAAAAATCAATTAAAGAGAGCAAAATAAATTTGTTGCAATAAGTTGGATGCACAAAAACAAGGGATTACTTTGCAAAAAACATGCCCCATCTCTCATCCAAGGTCACACAGTACATCTATTTCACAAGAGGGAACCGAGGCCAGGTCTCCTAATAGCATAGAAAGTAGAACTATACAGAAACTGGGCTAATGATTCAGCTGTGGGCTTTGCAGTATCATGTCTCTAGTGCATAATCTGAATGACACTGATGAAGCATCATCACCATTTCATAATCATCCATACCACTGTAGACTCTGGAGTATACCAGAGATATTTATGAGGCCAGTTAGGAAATACACATGGGCTCGTCGTTTGTGTTACAAAAAATCAAAGTAACTACATACTGTCTTTCTTTTTAAAGGCTTCTTTTAAACATGAAAATTGTAAGAAGAGGAAGAACAAATTCTTAAACGAGGCTGAAAAGAGAGACAACAACAGAACATATATAGGTATGACTTTTTGGTAACTAGCAAAAATTCTCAGATCCAAATATCCAGTAACTACATGTCTTCCCCCTAGTGATATTTAAAATACACACATTATTTCCTGATGAACCTACTCCAGGTTTAATTGTTACCACAGAAGCATTGCTTCTGTGAAATAAGATTTGCCAATCAGACTGCTGATGAAAATGAAAGCAAACACTTAGCAAATTTTTAAGCTCCTGAACCTGCCATTATCAGACAAACATCGTGGAAATTCTGAATGAACAAAAATTAATACTAAAGGTCAGATCCAATAAAGAAATACTGAGAAAATGTTTATGGAAAAAGCATACTTGCATTTGTCAGAGCAGCCTTTCAACAAAATTGTCTGTTTTACAAAGGAGAAAGGCAGATAAATTATTATTATTATTATAGAGATAACGATGGATAAAAAGAGTTTCAGTTATGTGTTACGGAGTCTAAGAAATCCTCACTATTTTGTTTTTGCTAAGTGATATCTGATTATAAGATACCGCTTTGATAATTCCAACTAACAAACCTGGAGAGCAGGAAGCTTTTAATTAAGGAATTCTCAACCAGGGAGAACATTCTCCCTCTGCCTCTCTACTCAGACCATCTCCAACAGATTGCATGTAAACATAAAGTTAAAAATAACCCCAGCATGGTAATCAAACATATATTAATATATGTGCAAAGGGTAGAAATTAAAAATGCTTACTCTCACCAGCAAGTCTTTGGTTTACACTCCACTTCTCCTTTATCCAGCTTAAAAATTTCTACAACAGTTCCAAAGCAAGAGCTAGTAGCATAAGCTGTATGCATGTGGCTGAAGTTCTGAACATCAATGTTTAGGACCCAAATTACCTTCCTCTAACTGACATTCAATACCCTGTAAATAGATTTCAAAAGACCTCCTCATTTACAAACTTTGAAATATGAGTTAAAAGAAAAGGAATGGGTTAACTTTCTTTTTATTTGCCCTTTTCTATTACTCATAGTTCTTTGCATAATGCTGTTTAGATGTAATCCTTTATAGGTTTTATATCGTCCACCATTAGTATTAAAATTGAAATCTGTTCTAGGTCACATGCTCATCTGATGTAAATTAGAGCAGCTATTGAAATAAAAGTTACAGACTGAACGTAATGCAATGGACGCAATGCACTGGAGCAATAAGTCTCTACCTTTTTCTGCTTGACAAAGTGTGTTGAAAATTTTCTTTTAAAATGGAATCAGAGAATACCTGTTGACAAAATATGCTTTTATCCTAGTGAAGAGCATTGATTCCCTTCACAAAAATATATCCATTGAGACCAATCCACACACAGCAAGAAAACAAATGCTACACAAACCGCATTTTAAACATTTGGTATATTATCAAAAATTAAACCAGACCAGCTAAGGCTGTAAAGCTGAAAACAAAGCAATAGATTACAAAAGTAATCAGAAATTATTCTTTCAGAATGATTGAGAAGGCTTCCCAGAAATTCATTTCTACAGGAAAAGTGTGCATGTGCACCAGTGACTCATGATTCTAAAAACGTTTTTCTGCTTTTCCTACTGAACTTTCCAGCCTCCTGGTACATTAACCCATCTGACACAGACAGGAATCTTATAATATAATAATGCAAACCAACCTGCTGGAACTCACACTGTGTTGGGAACAGAGCTAGGAATCAGATCTCTTCCCTAGTCCCCATCCTGAATGCATAATTCTGGGGGAGAGGTCATCAATTTCCCACTGAATAATGAAATTACCAGTGCATGAAGCTAACAGCATGTCCTGGTTAACTTCAAAATCTGACTGCTCTTCTACTGAGAAACAATGCATTTGCTGCAACTGAAAATGAAACCATGACACCTAAAGCTGAAATTTGTTTAATTTATGGTTAAGAATCTGCCCTGAACCACACCAACATGGTACAGATTACACTGTCTGTAGCCACGGGTCCAGAGAGCCTAGTCCTAAAATACTTCTCTGAATGGGCTTCTGAATCCCACCAGCCAAGTTGAAGCCTCTTAGATATCCCCAAGAATATCAGATTGTCTGTAACTGATACAGGCAGATCCCATTTTCTGTATAACAAACACACTATGCTCAGTCCTAATTCCATCTTTAATACTGTGCTTGGGCTTAACACAGAAACGAATGGCAAGTCCTCCACATCAGCTGGCACAGATCTTCATCTCTGCAGCATACAGGAAGTTCTGTGACACCTGGTTGTCCTGACTCCAACCTGAAACCTGACCTTGTTTGAATTAGCATTCTGTGTGGTGTCAGAATCCATAAATGAGAGAATACACCCACACACTGGAATGAAGCTTCATTTTAAATTGTGTAACATTGCAAAAGACAGGAATTCAACTAGTTTTGCAGCTCCTGCTTTTATGGAAACTCACCCTAACCATAGCCTTATCCTGAACTGACTCAGCACAATGAATAATAACCTCCAGTCATATGGCAATCCTCAGCCTAAACAGAGCTTTGTCCTAGTCTTCATACAGGATGCTATACAACCTGCAGCAGTTTGTGGGGCTTCACTTCCCTCCACCCTTTAATGAAGGTCCCTGTCCTGAATTACTTGTTATACATTGCGACTTATAGGAAGAATCTGAGTGTGAACACACAACGATATCTCCATTTAAAACCAAAACACATGTAAACAGTTTTCAGTTTTCAGTTTTCAAAGATGACTGACATTTCATCAAACATCGGGTCACTTTGCTAGGAGCTGAATCAGCATATTCATGCTTTAACAGGAAACAGGAGTAGGTCTGTACAGTATTATGTACAGTGTACATATTCACTAAATTCAGATTGTCACCCCATTTCATGTTTTATTGCTCTCCTCCATGTGTAGCAGAGCCTGGGGGGCTGCTAGTATGTGCTGCTAGGGAGCAATCCTTCATTCTTCTGAAATTTGATGTGATGCCCCAGCTGAATCAAAGAGCCACAGGACAGGTGAAACAGGCTCCTGGAATAAACAGATGATGAATGAAAGTGTTCCCTGCTAAGCATAAAGTCATTGCAATGGATCTAGGTCAGACAGCATCACTAGAAGTTTTGATGCTTCTCCACAAGTCTATGAGCTGGGCATGTGCAGAAGTCACAGATCTGCAAGCCCAGCAGTCCAAGCTGCAGGACTGCAGGCATAGGACTTTTGAGCAGAGAACTCCCAGCTCTCAGTGACACACACAGCTACGTGCTTGGATGGAGGGGAGTGAAAGCAGTGGGACAGGCAGAAGACTTAGAAAACAGATGAGATGATAACTTTTGCTGAAACACATTATTCTCCAGCTATTCTCAAGAGGTCTCAGTTATAACACATTAGAAAGCAGCTTTAGCAAAGCCTGGGGTACCTCTCAGACTCTTTCAACTCACTTCATGTACGGGTTACCATAAGGAAAGACATGCACCACAGCTGTATCAGAGAGAGAAATCCAATAATGGAGATTTGCTGCCACTCCACTGAGCAAAATCTGGCCCCAGTCCTGGGACTCAGTATTAGCTATGGTGGACTTCGGCCCTGTTTGTTAACAGCAGGCTGCATCTATAGGCTGTTTCTCACTTTTATGTCACTGTAGCAAGAGCACAATCTGGAGTAATAGTCCTTCTTATGCTTGTGCTCTGTGTTTGGAGAATGGGTAATTGGTTTTATAGCTTTTTCTGAAGTCTCATTTATAATAGCAGCCAGCTGTTTTATCAGCCACTATACCCTCTTGGTCCCCTCTATACACTGATAAATTTTACTCTTGACCCCGACTCCATCAACACTCATGAGACACATTCTCCTGTGAAAAAAGCACTCGAGGGAGATCTGACACAAAGTCTAGCATAGCGTGTGATGGTCTAAAAGAAGAAAGATTTAAGCCTCAGTAACAAACCACTATTTGTGTTTTCACATAATCACATCTGGGTTACTACAACTCATTCTTCATGGCTGTAGAACTAAAGCCTCTGAACTTTGTTATTTAAAAACAGCATCACCCAGCATTTGAACTTCCCCTTTGCAAGCTGGCTCCATGAACCACCACTGTTCTCACAGGCAATCTGTGCAGATCACCCACACAAAAAAGGGCCTCTCCACCTCACTCCCATCTTGCACTGCTCCTTGCTTAGATCTGAACTTCAGAACAGACTTGACCGCTGCATAAAGCCATGAGGTGGCCTTAGGTAGTTGAAATCAGAGCAGATAATTCAGACTACCAAACTGATGTCATCTGCAGACTAAGCGCATAATATTTGCCTCTGCTCCCTCTAGTCACCCTGCTTGCTTTGAATTCGAGGCATTCTTTTTCCCAGGAAGCCTAATGCAAGCACTGAGATAAGGCGGGTGGTGGTTTCGTTGTTTTCTTTTCTTGTTGAAGGAGAATGTTAGGGAAAGCTCCAGCTATTTATTTGATGAAAAAGGTCCTAGAAATTACAGGAAACAGCAACATAAATCCATATAAAAGCTCTGCAGTGTTTTTATTCCAAACTCATGCAATCGGGCATGCATGTGTGTTTTTCATAGCCACTTTAAGCTCCTCAGTTATCTTCTGTCAGGTGTTAGTAGCACCTATTTTCCCTGTTCTTATTTCGGATGTTTCTCACATTTGGTATTATTCTCCAAAGGACAGGTGGTCACCCCAAGTTTTACTAAGATGTCTATTTAAATAATGAGTATAAAATATCTGTTTGCAAAAGTTCACCTGAATGTGTGACAAGTAAAACCCAGCTGCATTCAAATTGGAAAATAAGCTGTTATCATCCTAATAATAAACAGCATTATCTAAAAGGGAAGAACTTTTTTAAAACTTTGAATGCAATCTGCAATTCTCTTTTGTTTCTGTTTGGGAAAGATACATGTCTTTCGCCTAATTTCGTTTTTATGAGGCCAGAAGTCTCCCTGCAAAGAAAAGCTAATTGTTTCAAGCTCAGAATATTCTGGTAGAAGTACTGGAAAGAGAAATAGATTTTAAATGGCTTAAAACAAAAAAAGATTAAAAAAAAAAGAGAGAGAGAGAACAGGTAGTGAAAAATGGAAGGCAAATGAGGATGATCCTTAATAACAGAGACACAAATGCAATGCAAGTAAAGAATGGTGAAATGAAGAGTTACTGTTATACCACCACACTGGTTTGGCTGGTTAAAGTATTGACCAAGTACAAAGTCCTGATATGCCTCTACACAGGCAATAGGATCACATAAAAACCCCAAAATTCCATATGGATTTCTGTAGAATTAAGACCTTGCACACACTTTTTATCTCCTAGTTAGATACTAACCTTTTGCTAAATCCCTGAACATCTGTAGTAAGTGCAAAGAGTTAACTCCTTGGTGTACTCCTGGTATTGGCATTGCTACAGGCAACATCCCTTTAGAAAGGTCACCTGAGGATAAGCAATCTGGTCAGTGAAATGTTTTGCTGATAGATCCACCAAACTCACTCATCACTAAGGGAGCAGGTAAACTGTTATTCATAGTAAAAGGTCTCTCAAGCAATTCAGCTTTTCAGCAATAAGATGCATGTGCATGGTAAGTCAGCACAGCCAAGACCAAATTCTACCCCATCAAAAGCAACAGACATACTGCAGCTGAGGTTTGCTGGGCACCAGGACTGCTCCCAAAGCAAGCACATGTAAAACTTACCACTGTCCTTCTAAGTCTGGAGAAGAAGCTGTGATGGAAATGGACACATGGGAAGGTGATAATGGGAACATTCTACCTCAAGACTGCTGTATCTCTGCCCAGCTGGGGTGTTCATTCCTGTGCAGTTTTAAAAACTGTTTTTCAACCCTGAGAGGGATGATTTTAAACCTACAGTAGAGGAGCCTAGACTCCTCCAATGCACTTTATGAGACTCCAATGCACATTTCTATTTCCTGAACCTAAGCAGACCCTGCAGGCATCACCTTCAACATATCACAAAACCTAAACTGCAGCTTCAGAAAATTCTACAAACTTGCAGGAAAATGTATTTTCCAGCTGCTGCCATGAAGCCTGAATAAAGTACAGAAACTACCTGATAGTTTAACTCCCACAAGCACTGCATCTGAAGATCTCTGCTCCCAAACACATTCTGGTCAAACGATTTCAAACGCAGCTGAACTCTGCTTGCTAGTGTAAGAGGTACTGTCTGGACACTGAAGATGGATGAGGATTAAAGGATATTTTGATCATCAGTGAGAAAACACACAAGAACAACCAGAGATACAGAACTCCTAAGAGTCTTGAGGGTATTGTGCCAGCTTAGGAGGGTACTACAAAAGGCAACAAAATAGAATAGCTCCTCACAGAGACTGCAGAGAAACTGCTTTTTTGGGAGATCAGGTCACAGCAAGTTACAGATCATGGACCACTTATGATCCCATAGGTCAAAGCAGCCTCTGATAGAATCTCTTCCATAGCATGCCATCAGTAGCGTTCCCAGGGAATCCTACCCATGAGATGTTTCCTAGCTCAACCATGTCATGGAACACAACTTTCAGCCCCTTCACAACAAAATAAGTTTCTCCAGTGACAGCTGACTCTATAAGAACAAATCACAGGCAGGAATCCAGGCTGTAACCACAGTGTTGGTGCTCACTGCCGATGTTCTCTCAGTATACAGCACTCAACAGTTGATGCCAAATTTATCCTACCTTCCCTTGGCTGACCATTAACATCTTGGCCTTGCACAGGCCTGTTTATTTTAAGTCCTTCTATTTCCCATATAGAGCAATTAAAGTTTCATAAAGGCAAAACTTCCCAAAAATTACCTGCTTCCCATGCATACAATGCCTTATTCTTTTAATAAAAGCATGGCCCTTTGCATCAATAAAACAGAGTGAATTCTCTGCCTGTTTAATGAAAGGGCAATGTATTAAATGTATTCTCCCATGTTGAAACACTTCTCCTTTATGTCAGAAGAGCTCCCTTCCCACTTGCTGCTTTAATAAAACATGGCAAGAAGCACTAAGAACAGTGGAGCTGCACACTATAATGCTGAGCTGTGTACAGAAATGAGCATTCCATCACCCCTATTCCCAAAAGCAGGGAGACAAAGATATATGATCAAAACCCCTGCCCTGTCTGGCACACCAAAGGTCTCTGTTGCTCCCCTCTGCCACCTCAGGACCCTGTTTTACAGCTCAGCTGGCAAGCAGCTCAGCAGCCCCTCACCTCATTTGGGCCTCAGGTCTCCCCAGAAGACCCCACCAGGCACACACAGAACCTCAGGTGAGACTGGACAGGGAACTGGTCAGGAGACAGGTGACAATCACAAGGCACTGCACCTCCCACCAGGTATTTTAGAGCTCCAGTTGCCCTGCAAGCACCACACTGCTTTACACCTCCTGAAACCCCACCGTGGCCTCACAGAAGACTTGCCATTCACAGGAAATTTTTCTGCTTACTGAAGAGATTGTGACACATAAAAGGAGCTCCCACACTTATCCATGCCTTACAAGCAACTCTTTTTTTTCAAGACTGCTGCCTGCAAAAAGGTTTAAAATTTAGGGGCAAAGTTTTGAAACCTCATTAAGAAAAAAATATTAAAATGCAAGCTTGAAATGCAAGAACAGCTTTATCATAAAAAAATGGTAGTTTACTTAATCTGGCAGTGAGATTTGTCAGTATTTAGTGGTACAGGTGGGTATCTTTATAAAAATTCTTCCTGTGTGCTGAGAAAGAGGGCAGTATCTGTTGTTGGAACTGATGAGCTGCACTTAAAACTTCACATTTGCTTAAAGACCTTAATTTTATTTAATTTTAATTGTGCTCTGACCTAAAATAAACATTGTTTGGTACTTGGAAATGCATTTGCATATATTGAGGCTAACACAGCTCCAAGTAGGCCATCTTTCTTTATTATGCCATATTTACTTGTCACTGAAATTCCTTTCCAGAACATGTAATCTCAGTTGCACAAACTTTATCCAAAGTCCTACAATGCTTTGGGGCAGCTGTTGAAGCTTTGGTACCCAGACTGATGACGTTTCTTGAGAAATTCAGTTCCTTCCCAATTTTTAGCCCTCAAGGATGCTAAGAAAAAGTTACAAATAAAACTTGCAATGCAAGCTAAAAGTTCAGAAGCAGAAAGGCTTATCTCAACCAGAAGAGCATTAATCATTGTCTGTAACAGCCCACACCCACAGATAGCTGTTCATTTGCAAAATATAAATTTGCTCCAAACAGATATGCAGAAAGCAGAGGCTCCTGAGCATTAAAAAGGATGTGGAGCATCAGTGTCTACATAGCACAGAAGCTGATTACAAATGAGTCTCAGAACTTGCTGGGCTGAAGACTCAGAGGCCCCTTCACTTTATTTTGGAATCTAACTCAAGACTTTGATGTTTTGACAAAGGTCAGCCCCTCTGGAAATCAACTGCTCTGCTGAAGTTGTCTCAACAATTGCTATGATCCTGATAAGGACTGCTGGAAACTGCTGTTATTAAGGCTGCTGGTAAGATATCTGCTGTGGTCTTCATCACAAGCAGCAACCTTGTTCCTTTTCAAGTGTTTTGAGTGTTTGCTCCCTTGCCACTTGCACTACTTTTCTTTACCTGGCGAAGCTGGTTTGCTCCCACCCCCATTCTTCATTCTGCTACAGCCATTTGCACGTGTGTGTGGCTAGGACAGTTCCTCCAGCTGTCTTAAAGGAGATGCCCTTTCTAAATACTATTCTGTAAGACCACTCTGAACTCACTTATGCAAGTCAGGTTATCTATGATGAAAGATCAACGTATCTTGCTCTTAGAGGGAATTTTTCTGTCAAAGAAATCTCAGAGGCTTTCAAACATTCTTTCATACTTCTCATCACTCAACCTTTTAGATTTCATTACACTATGTTTTTCACCTCTCAAGCAGAGACCTCACTTTTCAGTTAAGTCTATGTAATGCTCTGAAACCAGTAACAAAATACTGTAAATTATCCTTAAATTACCATCATGCTAAGAACTAATTACTCAGGAATTTTTTCCCCCATTTCTTTGAAAGTCACTTGGTGATCTTGGAAACCACAAAGAACCACACTCCTTTATTATCAATTATAAGTTGAGATGGCAATATTATCTCAAGCTTTCTTAGGAAAAAAAACAACAAACAAATCTACTTGCAGTTTCCCACCTTCTATCCAGCAATCCTAATAATCAAAACATGTTCAACCATATTTTAGCTAAGTTCTCAGGCCAGTGATTGCTGGTAAATCTGTAGTTTTTCACTGTACCATACTCTCAAAATATAAGCCAAACATAACAAAGATTAGAAGCGTCACTGCTGTCATCCAGGCAGTCCACAGTACCAAAATGTATTTCAGGACTGTGCTATATGCTCAGTGAGTTGCTATGTTTTTGAAGAAAACTTCTAAAGAGTGTGACCTTCAAAGTAGTCAAGTAAATGGTGCTGCAAGTGCCAGGTTTTCTGATCCGAACAGCATCTTCCTTGTAATTGTGTTGAGATCCATTTCTCTTCCTCAAAATCCAGATGCCTATGATTGTGCAACAACCTGAAGGCAGCAGATGCTGCTTTATCTTGCTGAGTCATTTTTCCCCTTCTACATTAAAAATTGGATATGAATTTCTTACACCTTCTAGTACTATTTCATCCAAATAATTGTTAACATTTGGAATGCAGCTTCATGTGACAGGCTCATTAGTCTGATAGCAAAACAAGCAAGTTCAGAATAACACAGTGGAACATGTGTTGCTTTTCTCTGCAAATGCTCCAAAAAGAAGCAAAAGCAGCCCAAATCCTGACTCCAGCATGTGCCCCAAACTACCTAAAGAAATCTTTCTCCAGACCAGAAGCTGTTCCAGCACTGGATCACAGCAGAAGATCAGTAATTTCCTCACTTTTTGTGTTTCTTTACAGAAGAGCAAGAACAAGCTCAGAACTGCTCTGCTGCTCTCAGGCTTGCCCCGTGGGGGTGGCTCCTGTGCCTTGTCCCTCCTGCTGTCACATAGCTCCGCAGGAGAAGGGCATTTCTGCATTTAAATTGTGGAACACGAAGCCACAGAACTAGTGCTATTTTTTGTCTCCTAAAAAAATTACAATGTGAATGTCTGCAGCTGTCTGCTGATTTGACTTGGCCAGCATGGGAAGTGGTATAAAGATACAAGCTGGCTTGAAGTCTATCAGAAAAGCATATGCAAAACAAGAATACTCTGGTAAAAAGGGATTAGACAGTGTCCTTATTAATTACAATAAAATTAATTCAAGGAATCACTGGCAAGGCAGAAGCAGCACTTCAAAAGATCAGATATACAGTTTACCCTTGAAAATGACAAATAACCATTAAACCTCTAGGCAAAGCAGGCTTTTATGCCTAGAAAAATGAGATAAAATTGCATGTTAACCAGTCTTGCAGAGACACAAAGCTGTTAGAACCAAATAGCATCATGATAAATACTGTTCCATCAATGACGTAAGGCTGAAGTTACATGACTCATTTTAGCCAAATTATGACTGCAGAAATAACTTAGCAGCATTTTTCTGAATGTCCATCTAAACTTTCGATTAAACTGGAAATGGAGGTAAAGAGGTTTAAAAGAAATTAAAAACAAACATGCAAACTAACAGGCAAATAGGCCTGACACCAAATCAGAGTGATTTTGGCAGAAAGTCTCTACTCTTCTTCCTTGGCCTGAACAGAGTTAAAAATACCCAACATGATGAACTTAGGATTTTGAACTCCCCAGGTTTTCTGAGCTCCTCCCCAGCTCCACAGGGAAAGGACTCACCAACGAAGCCTTATGATTACAACGTTCTTACACAGACAAACCAACCAGTGTTTTCTGCACCTCTCCTCCCAAAGGAGGAAAAAAGGAAAAGGAAGAGAGGTGAAGGGGGAAGGGGGAAGAGAAGGGGAGGGGAGGGGAGAAGGGAAGGGGAAGTGGGGAAGGGGAAATGGGGAAGGAAATTGGGAAAGGGGAACTGGAGAAGGGGAAAT
>JBCJKH010046329.1:0-25754 GCA_039877255.1 Loriculus beryllinus | reverse complement strand
GATGCCTCCTCGGGGAGGACGGCCCCGGCTGCCCCCGGGCTCGGAGTGCGGCAGAGTCGGGGCCGGGACAGGCGATGCCGGGGCCGGGGCGGGCAGAGCAAGCAGGGAGACGGGGCCGAACGCAGCCGAACGTGTGCGGGCACCGGGCTCGAAACCGCGGGATGAGGCCCGTTCCCCGCAGCCGGTGCTGGGGACCTCTGGGCCGTACCCAAACAACCGCAGCCCCACCGGGGCGCCCGACACCCGCACGCCCGAGCCCTCCGGTACCGGCAGCGGCGGCGCGCGGGGGAGGGGGGCGTGGCTATAAAGAGGGGCGGTGCTACTCAGGGGCGGTGCCTCTAGCAGAGGCGGGGCTATCTCAGCGCATGCGCAGGCGTGCAGGGGCGGTGGGATGGCCGAGGAGTGAGTACGGGGCCTTGGGGGGGGGGTTCCGCGGTACCGGTACCGGTAGGGGTGGGGGTGCCGGGGCCCGTTCCCTATTCCCGTGGCGCTGAGGGCCTCGGTCCGCTCCGGTGTTGGTCACCGCCGCAGCCGTGCGGGCCCGCGGGGGGGGGGGGGGGTGTCTGTGGGAGCCCTCAGCCCCGGCGCGGCCCGAGGCCGGGCTCCCAGCGCACCCCGCGGCTCCCGCCCGTCCCTTCCCGGTGCCTCGGGAGCCGCCGGCGGGCCCGGGTCCAGGCTGGGTCAGCGCGCGGCGCCCACGGGCTGCTTGGGCCTCTCGGTTCGCCGTGCGTGCTCGCAAACAGGAACTCGTGCGGGGTTACCGGGTTCTTTCCGAGTTCAAGTGCCCGATGCGGTCAGAGCCCGCGGGGTCTGTTCGGTAGCACTTGGGCAGGGTTAAGCTCCCGGTTGTTTGATGTTCGTTCCCTCTGCACTTCCACAGGAAGATGGAAATCGCTGCTCCTCCAACGTCCAAGTGCATCATTTACTGGAAGAGGAAAGTAAAGTCTGAATACATGCGCCTCCGGCAGCTCAAGAGGTTCCAAGCAAACATGGGAGCTAAGGTAAAGGCTGCTCTGGCTGAAGGGGTGTCCGCTGAGAGCCTCAGCTGATAGCACTTGAGCAGCTTCATCCTGCAGATTGCTCAGCTGCACCTCAGTTGTAGGCTGGGGAGGTTGAAAGGGCTCCTGCTCCTCCTCGTGCAGTGCTGTGTGTTGTGCTGGTGAGGTGCTTGTGCAGCTGCAGCAAAGGGGGCTCGTCTCTTGGGCTTTAAAGTCTCCTTGCTGGGGGTTCAAGGGGGCTCTGCTGCTCCTCTCCTCACAGGCAGGGTTTTAGAGGAGGTCGGCTGGGATCAGGAGGTACCAAATGCTGCTGGTTGCTGGGAGGACTTTAAGCAGAGTTTTGTACCAATGCTGAGTTTAATTCAAATTCCTTCTAACAAGTATCGTCAGTTTGAGATGCTCTGCCTTGTGTACGCTTCTGATATTCAAACCAACATCTTGTGAAGGGTTTTAGTGTTCTTCATGTGATTTTTTTTAAGCTCTGAGTGCTGCTTTCCCTCACTGCAGGCGCTGTTTGTGGCCAACTTTGCAAAGGTTCATGAGAAGACTCAGATCCTGAATGAAGACTGGAAGAAGCTCCGTGTGCAGCCAGTGCAGCTGATGAAGCCCGTCAGTGGGCACCCGTTCCTCAAGCAGGTGTGGAGAGGAAAAGGGGCTCAGCAGCACAAGTGTGGAGTGGAAGCAGGGCTCTGCAGGGAGCTGTGCAACCGCGGTTGGTTGTTTCCTCACTGCCCCTCTCTGTTCTCCTGTTCCAGTGTACAGTTGAGAGCATCTTCCCGGGGTTTCCCAGCCAGACGCTGTACATGAGGACACTGAACACGGTGGCACTGGTGCCTATTATGTACTCCTGGTCCCCTCTTCAGCAGAACTTCATGGTATGTAGGGAGGCTCTGGGGCACAAGGGCATGAGACAGTTTGTGTGTAGTTGTGATGTGGTTGTGGAGTGATTAGGCCTTCTTCAACTCACTTGTTTTAAGCGATGTCTGCTCTGAAGGTGATGGAAGCTGTTAATTTGGCTGTCTGTTTTGTTGTATCCCATAAAACAGCCTTGTATCTGTGCTCTCTTACCTGACTCCTTGATAGGGTCACTGCTATTTCAGAGGATCCACAGAGCAGATATGGTTTGTTGCTTGGTGGGTTTTTTTCTCCCCTTAAGGTTTTTCTTCCTTTCTCAATGAAGAGTTTTATTTCCTAGGCCTGTCCTTTGCTTTTACCTGCTGGTCTCATTGTAAGGGTGCTACTGAGGGTTAGTTCCTCTATGGTGGAAGAAAGGCGAGTGATTGAATGCAGGTTTTGGTGGGATGTTGTTAAGATTACCTGTTAAGCAAGCAGCTGGCCTGTGCCTGGCCTAGCTCTGCCTGCTCTGGGGTGTGGATGTGTCCCTGCACCCTGCAAGGCAGCTGAACACCACTACAGACCGGGGCACAGTGTGAGACCAGCCAGCGGTGCCATGGCAATGGAGAGCCAGTGTCCTTGCTGCTGTGGTTAACATGAGAACAGCTCCTCAGCTTTGGCTGTGTTCCTCTGGGAGTGAGTTACTGGTTTGCCTTTTGCTGTTCCAGTTCTGTGCTCTGCCTGAGCACAATGTCTCTGATGGTTTTTGGTTGTTATTGCTGGCAGCGTGCATCGTTCTGGGTTTCTGCAAGTGTTGGAGGCACTGCTCTTCTTTTTTAAGGCAAATAGCACTTTCAGGGGTCAGATTTATGCTGCTGGCATGGGATACCAATGAAATGTCAGGGATGAGACATCTGAAATTGCAGCTTGGGAGGGTGAAGCTTTGCTTTGTGCTGCGGGTCTGCTGGGCAGGAGGAGCCTCGACAAGGCTGCAGGTGTCATGGCTCTGAGTTGTATCTGACCTCTGCAGGTGGAGGATGAAACTGTTCTGTGCAATATCCCTTACATGGGAGATGAGGTGAAGGAAGAAGATGAAACTTTTATTGAAGAACTTATTAATAACTATGATGGGAAAGTCCATGGAGAGGAAGGTAAGAACAGTCAGCACTGCGGGTTCAGTCTCCTGTGAATAACATATCAAAGTGGTTAAGAAGTCAAAAGGTGGCAGCAGTAACCAGCATTGCTGTGGGAGCTCTTAGAGCAGAAAACCAGGAGCATGCATGCTGTTCTAGCTTGCAAGGATATGGTCATGCCTTTCAGTACCCTACACTGTTCTAGGCTCTTCTTCTGGAGCTGTTTTTCATGGGGGTTCATGTGCTCTGAGATGCTGAACAATTTGTTAGAAGGAGCTCAGCAACTCTGCTTTGCTTGTGACCTCAGTTAAGACTTTAATCAGGCTTTTCAGAAATGCAAAGCAGTGTGGTTCCCTGCAGTGCTGCCTACCCTATCATAAAACTGCATGGAGGGAGGAAACCAGTGGAAAACTGGGTTGTCCTGTCTTCAGATGGCATGAATGATGCACACTGCTCTTGTGGCTCTCTAGCATTAAAATCCCACCTGTCCCTTCAAAACTGAGAGGTTCTGGCTTGTGATTTACCACCATGAGGAGCTTGGAAGAGGATGGCACTGCCACAAGCTGGCTGGCATCTCTGTGTTTCAGAAATGATTTCAGGGTCAGTCCTCATCAGCGATGCTGTGTTCCTGGAACTGGTGAATGCCCTCAATCAGTACTCGGATGAGGAAGAGGAAGGACACAATGATTCTGAAGTTAAACAGGAGGATGGGAAAGAGGAGCTGCCAGTCACAAGGAAAAGAAAGCGAATTGCAGCAGAAGGTGGGTTTGGCCACAGAAACTCGGGTTCCTTTGGTCACATTTCAATCCTGCCCTGCCTGGTTGTTAACGTGTTGCTGAGGGTAGTGACCAGCTTGGCAGGTTCTGGTCATTGAAAGCAGTGGGAGCAGTTGGTTGTTCTCACCATCCCCTTGGACAGGATAAGAAGTCACCAGTTTAGAGTGTGGTGAGGAAAATTTAATGAGTCATCTGGAAAACCCTGTCAGGGTGAGATGAGGAGCAGTGGGTGTTATCTGAGGAGGCTGTGGGAGCTCTGCTCCTGGAGGTTTCAAAGTGCTGGTCTGGCAAGCACCTGCCAGGGAGTTGAGTTGGTAGGTAGATCCCATTCTGCTGCAGGCAAAGGCAGACTGTTTCAAATCCCTTCCAGAGCCATTTTCCATGTATTTGTTCCTGTTCCCTCTCCTGTGCCACCTGGAGCTCTTGTTGCACAGAGATAGCTCTGGTCTGTGAGATTTTTCTTGTGTCCTGCATGACCTTAGGAACGCTGTCTGCTATTTTTGTCTTTGGCTTATAGTGATAGGGTAGCACAAATATCAGGACCCTTTTTTAAAGGCAGAAAAGCATTGTCTACAGATTCTGTTTTGGGAAAAACAAGGAGTGACAAGGTCCTTAAGAAGTCATTAAGTGCTTAAGGAATCGCTAGTGCTTCCCTGGGGGTGCTCAGCTCTAAGGTGGCAACACAGCATTTGGAAACGCCTTGGCCTAGCTGAAGGGCAAAAAGTTTATCCATTGTATGTGGGATTACATTTCTGCCTCTTAAAATATAATCCTGAACACCTATTGGAATCACTGTGGAAGAAGGAAAGACATGGTCACATCTGGTTTAACTGAGGAATTTTTTCTCCTCTTCCTCTTAGGTAACAAGAAGTGTTCAAAGAAGCGCTTCCCAAATGACATGATATTCACTGCTATTTCTTCTATGTTTCCTGAATACGGCTTCCCAGAGGATATGAAAGAGAGGTAGATTTGTGCCGCACTTATCTGTTCCCTGCCTTGGTGTCAGTTGAAATCTCTATGTCAGCAAACAGCGCTGTGCCCTGAGCACAAAGCAGGGCTCAGCTGGCTGCGGGCACTGCCAGCAGAGCAGCTTTCAAGTATTAGAGGCTTTGGTTTAACCTCCAGGTTACCTGGCTCAGGGTGCTGCTGCCCCAGATTGTCCCTGCTTGTGTGATGTGTCCCCCAGGAGGCGGAGGGGCGCATCTGTGGGTGTCTGTGTGTCCACAGGTACCGGGAGCTCACGGAAGTGTCGGACCCGAACGTGCTGCCGCCGCAGTGCACTCCCAACATAGACGGGCCCTGCGCAAAGTCGGTGCAGCGGGAGCAGTCCCTGCACTCCTTCCACACCCTCTTCTGCCGTCGCTGCTTCAAATACGACTGCTTTCTGCATCGTAAGTGCAGGCTCGGCCGGACGCTGCCCTAGAGCCCTTCTCTCCTCAGTTTTCCTCAGTGCTTCATGCCTCTGCCCGCCGTGCTTAGTGTCTGTGCCGCAGGCTTTAGAGGGTGGTGCCTCTCCGGAGGTTGCAGTGAAGCCTTAGGAGCTTACAGGTGCCCAGAAGCCTTTAATACAGACGGCTCCACTTGTTTCCTCAGACGGATGGGACCGACCTGCGTGGCCGTCCCGCTTTCACCACTGCTCCGCGCTTGAGCCTCCGGGCATCTGTGCCATGACCAGACTTCACTCTTGCTTTGCAGAAGCTCATCAGGGAAAGCCATGAATGTTTCGCTTACAAAGTCTGGACATGCCCCTGTGTTTTGTTGCTTCACTGGAACTTGCAGCTTCATCTTAGTCATGTTCCTGCGGTTTGTCCTGCCCAAAGCCTTTTGGATGCTGTTGGACCTGCTGTTTCCCAGGTCTCAGGGCTTCTTTGGAAAGTCACAGGACTCTTTCCAGTGAATTATTTATTAAAAGATGTAATATTAAGATCATGTGGTCTTTTTGTTTCAGTCTGAAAGCAGATCTTTTTCCTACAGCCTCTCCTTCCCAAGTGTTCCCCCACTGCTGCTGAGTCTCTGTCATGGGTTGGAGCATGGGCTGGAGTCCTGCCACCTTCCCCGCTTCCAGCAGAGCTGCTCGGGGCTGTTGCTGCCTGCCTCGGGCTCCCACTTCCCTTTGCTGAGCTCGTGCTGCCCTGTCCCTTGCAGTGTGTGGGGAGACTCTTGGAGGGTGCTAATAGTAAAGATAACTATTACTTTTTCAGCTTTTCATGCTACTCCTAATGTGTACAAACGAAAGAATAGAGAGACCAAGATCGAGCCAGATCCTTGCGGAGCAGACTGTTTCCTCTGGCTGGTATGTTTCTGCATTGCTGCTTTTGAAACCACAGGAGAAGTGGCTTGTCTAGCCCAGCCCTGCAGAGCCCTCTGGGTCCTTTTCACAGCTCTGATCTTTCAGAATTAGTTCTAATCCTCATTGGATTCAGGGAATCCAAATGCAGACCTTACCAGATGCATTATCTTAGCAAATCTCCAATGAAGACTAAGCTCGTAGGTACCAGATGGGAAATTGTGGTGACAAATGATTTCCCTGGGCCCTGTGGGGCATTTGAAGAATGGAGCCCGGGTTAAAAGCGCTGGGGGGGGGAAGGCTCAAGCTATTTTAAATGGTCTTTCAGAGCTGAAGCCCAGCCATGGTGTGGGGTGAGAGCTGCGGGGATGAGGTGCCCGTGGTGGTGTCAGTCAGCTCCAAGATCTGGGGTGTCCTGGGGAGCTGTGGGGCTGGAACAGAGGCAGAGGCCATGAGAACTTCATTGCAGGGCAAGAGGCAAGGGAGTGGGGCCAGGGCATTTCTCCCAGCCAGGCTGTGATGCTAAACGAAGCAGGACCGTGCGGTGTGGGCAGCTGCTGAAGCGAGCACTAGGGCAGGTCTTCACTTTCTCTTGGTGGTGGCAGGGCTTGTCCCAGGCCCTGTGGAAAAGCCTTTTCTGCGTTCCCTGGTCCGCTGCCACCCGCTTTGTCTTCTGCTCTGCTTGTAGGAAGGAGCCAAGGAGTTTGCTGCTCTGCACAACCCCAGGTCCAAGTGCTCAGGCCGGCGCCGCCGGAGGCACCACGTGGTGGGTGCTTCCTGCTCAAACACCCCAGCTTCCACCGTCACCGAGGCGAGGGAGGGCGACAGCGACCGAGACACGGGCAACGAGTGGGCTTCCAGCTCCTCAGGTACGATGCCAGCCCCGGGGGCTCTGTCCTGGGAAGGTTGGAGCGGTGGCTTCGGTGCTGCCTTGTAGCAATGGGCCAGTGCCACCATCCCAGCAAGCAGTGGGTGCTGCTGAGCTCTGCTCCCACAGGTGGGTGCAGTTCTCCCATGCTGCTCATGGTCCAACATCTCCTGTTCCTGCCAGAGGCAAACTCCCGCTGCCAGACACCCACCAAGCAGAAGCTGAGCCCGGCTTCCTCCCAGCTGTTTGCGGTGGAGACGCCGCAGGAGCCGGTCGAGTGGACGGGAGCCGAGGAGTCGCTTTTCCGTGTCTTCCATGGGACCTACTTCAACAACTTCTGCTCCATTGCCAGGCTGCTGGGAACAAAGACCTGCAAGCAGGTGGGGGCCTGGGGAGCGCAGCAGCACCGCAGCTTCCCTGTTGGTTTTATTTCCGTGCAGCAAATTGCCCCGAGGAAGTTGTTGCATCAACCCTTGGTGGAGCTCAGTGTTACTTGGCCCTTGGCAGGACCAGCCTGGTTGGCTCCTTGCAGGGGGTGGGGTGCTGGCAGGGTGGTGCTCCTGAATCCTAGCCAAGAGAAGCAATGGCACCCGTGGTCCGTGGCACTGGGCACTGCTTACTGGCACTGGGAGCCCCCTTCTATGTGTCCTTGCACTCCTGTTTATGCTTTACATCAAAACAACTTGAGTGCATTGAACTTTAGTTGTCTTTCTCCTTCTGTTCCCTTGCAGGTCTTTCAGTTTGCAGTGAAAGAATCGCTTATAACAAAACTGCCAACAAACGAATTAATGAATCCATCCCAGAAGAAGAAAAGGAAGCACAGGCAAGTGTTGGACATGCTTGTTTTGTTCTTAAAATGCAACCAGATCCACTGCTTTCTGTGCCAACGCATTCCTGGTAATCCCCATCTGGCTCCCATCTGCGCACACATCCCGCAGTCACACAGGGCTGCTGGTGCTGCTGGTCCCAGCCTGTCCCTGGTGCTGGGGGCTCTATGGCCCCAGGCTGGAGCCCCACGGGAGGGCTGGTGCTGGGTCCTCCCAGCAGCCGTAGCTCCCTGGCTCATAATTTCCTTTGTGTGTGCTGATCACCGTGTGCACAGTACATTTCTGGCTCTAGCATTTGCCTTAAGTAGCTGCAGCTGCATCATTCTCATCTTCCTCCTGTTTCTGGCTGCCTGGTGGTTGTTAATGCTTGAGGCTGGAATTGCCTGTCTGCTGTGCCGAGTGCTTGTGGCCGGCTCTTCCCAATGGAGGCTCCTGTGTCCTCTCAACCCCTCTGTGCTTCTCTTACAGGCTGTGGGCTGCGCACTGCAGGAAAATTCAGCTGAAGAAAGGTAACGTTGGCTGTGGTTGCGTCCCACTGTGTTCACAGGGAGCTCCCTGGTCACACAGCCCCATGGGTGCATATCCCAGCCCTGCTCCTCGGGGTGCTGTGGTGCTGGTGCTCCTGAGCCTGGCCAGAGCCTCTCCTGGTCTTGCTTCCACCATAGTGGAGGCTGAGGTTTGGTGTTCAGCCAGGCTGTTGGGGGCAGAGCAGTTGTGGGTGTTGGTGATGGCAGCTGTGTGCCTGTGGGTGCTGGATGCCACTGGGCTCCCTGCCCTCTGCAGGCACATGGGGAGGTTGCAGCTTCCCAGCTCCAGAGCCGTGTGTTTGCTGCTTTTCATCGTTCCTGCGACGTGCAGCTTCTGATGTGGGCATTTTCCTTCTTGCTGTAGATAATTCTCCTACCCAGGTGTACAACTACCAGCCTTGTGACCACCCCGAGCACCCCTGTGACAGCTCCTGCCCTTGCATCATGACTCAGAATTTCTGTGAGAAGTTCTGCCAGTGCAACCCTGACTGTAAGGAAGAACCAGGGACTGGGGGGTGGGAAAGCATCCAGCTCTCCTGGCACCGGCCAGAGGGAGGCTGCGGAGCCGCTACTTGCTAGAGGCTTAATTCCTGCATTCACTGCCCATCCGCAGCAGCTCCATTTGCAGTGTGCTGAAATCCAAAGGGAAACTGTTCTGTGCTGCCCCGTGACTCCACAGCTGAGATTCGCCCTCTTGTTAGCGAATGCCCATCTGCGTGCCTGTATCCAGCATCATGAACAGGGTGATGCTGCGGTTCCCTGAGAGCAGAATGTGTGGCCAGCAGTTAGGGTGGAAGTTGGGTCACTGCTCTGCCATGGTTATTTTTCTTCTCTGGGCTTGCATTCCCAGCTCTGCAATGGAGAGAACTGTACTTGTCCACATTAGTGTGGATTTGTTAAGGGTTATGGCAGAACTTGGGGCTGGAAGGGCCACAGGGTGAAAGGCAGCCAGCTCAGGCCCCAGGATGCCTTTTACTGGTCTGCTATGTTGATACTATCAGAGTAGTTTACTTTCAACCATCCTAAGTAGTCCCCAGAGGTGAATCAGCATCACCAGCCATGCAGATGGGAAGGATCCTGTGCATGCTATGAGTGTGCACACAGTGTTTCCTGGTTCACTTCCAGCTCTGGTGCCCAGGCTGCATCACATTCACCTCGATTTCTTGTAGTCCTGGCAAATGCTGTCCTGGTAACTTCGGGGGTAGGAAGGCTGGCTGGGGCCTCCTGTCTGCTGCCCGGAGCACAGTGGATGTAGTGCTCCTCGTTAGCACAAAGGCACCTTCCTTATGTGGGCACGGTGGGTGGCAGGAAGCATGGCCCTTGGGTCACAGACAGGCTTCATCCTGAACCTGCCCGTGGGTCTGCCAGGGTGAGACCTGACTCGGGAGGAACTTCCCTGGGGCAGGGACACTGAATGGCCCCGGGGTGCAGAGCCCTGTGTTGTGCTGCTGCAGGTCAGAACCGCTTCCCGGGCTGCCGCTGTAAAACCCAGTGCAACACCAAGCAGTGCCCGTGCTACCTGGCTGTGCGGGAGTGCGACCCGGACCTGTGCCTGACCTGCGGGGCTTCGGAGCACTGGGACTGCAAGGTGGTTTCCTGCAAGAACTGCAGCATCCAGCGGGGGCTCAAAAAGGTACTGCCAGCATCAGCCTCGGGTGCACTGGTGCCAGCAGAGCCCCGGCTGCGTGCCACTGAGGAGCTCTGGAAGGGAAGCTGCTCTGAGGCTTTTGTAGCCCTTAGTCTGCAGTAGGGACTATGGAAACCAAGAGAAGGGAATTGCATGAGGAAGGGTCGAGAGCAAGGGAGTCTAAAATGTGACTGCAGGGGAAGGCTCAGTCCTGAATTCAGGACAAGGGATTGCATGTAAAAAAGACAAAAGTTCAGAGGAATATACGAATTAGCGGGTGTCAGGTAATGTGCAGCTCCAGTCTGGAGCGAGCTGTGTGTCCCCTTAAACCAGGGGATGCTGCATAGAGACTGGTCCCCCTTTGCTCTGTGGTGCTGGGACCTTGAGTGTGGCATTGGCTGTTCTTGGTGTGTGCCAGGAGGTGCAGAGCTCCTTGCTGTGCCCAAGGCAGGGTGGGATCTGTGTGCTGGGAGTCATGGGCCTGCTGACCATTAACTGCTTCCTTTCCTCCCCGCCTCCAGCATTTGCTGCTGGCACCATCAGATGTCGCTGGCTGGGGGACCTTCATCAAGGAGTCTGTGCAGAAGAATGAGTTCATCTCCGAGTACTGTGGTGAGGTCAGTGCTCCTGCCCGTGCCAGGGTGCTGTGCTCTGTCTGACCAGGTTTGAAGGCTGAATCTTGTGCTGTTTGGGACCTATCGCAGTACTTCTTAAGCCCTCCACCATGGAGGAGCATGTCAGGGGCATGCTACTCTTTGGGACCCCAGCTCCTCTCTCTACTCCCTCCCTGGAGCCCTGGTGAGCTCTGGCCACTGGGGTGGGAGGGCAGGAGAGAGATGAGTCCCACTCCTCACAGCACCCCTGGGTGTGCCCTCGGGCACTGGGTCTCTCAAGGTGCTCTCCTTCTGCAGCTCATCTCACAGGATGAGGCTGACCGGCGAGGGAAGGTCTATGACAAGTACATGTCCAGCTTCCTCTTCAACCTCAACAACGGTAACTGGCCTGGGGCTGCGAGGGTTGGATGAGACCCGGGCAGCCTGGCAGGGGCTGGTGTCCCGGTGGCAGTTGCAGCCCCTGCAACCAGGCCTGTCCGTGCTACAGTTTGGGTTTTTTTCTGGTGGTTTTATAGATTTTGTTGTTGATGCCACCCGCAAAGGCAATAAAATCCGCTTTGCCAATCACTCGGTGAACCCCAACTGCTATGCCAAAGGTGAGACATCCCAGCCCAGTCCCACCTCTGAGGGGTGGCTCTCTGGGCTCCTGTTCAGCTCTGGGATTGCAGCGGATTCTTTGGGATCCCAAGTTGTCCTGAGCTCTGGCCAGAGGCTCCTCTCTGCAGCCTGTCCCGTTCCTGCTGGTGTGCCCAGGCAGGGCTGAGGCGCTGCAGGAGCAATGGGCTGCAGCCACAGCCCCGTGTCTCTGATGTCTCTTTGTTGCAGTGGTGATGGTAAATGGAGACCACCGGATCGGGATCTTTGCCAAGAGGGCGATCCAGGCAGGAGAGGAGCTCTTCTTCGATTACAGGTACCTGGGGAGCAGTTGCTGATGATGGGGGTGCAGGGTTGGCCCCGCTTCCTTGTGGGGAGCATGAGGGGGTCACTGCAGCAGCTCTGATTTTCCTGTCTCATAGGTACAGCCAGGCCGATGCCCTGAAGTACGTCGGCATAGAGAGAGAGACAGATATCATCTAGGCTCCGTGTGAGGCAGTCCCTAGCACACCCTGCTGCTGCTGCACCCTGTAAGCAATGCCATGTTTGCTTCACGCTGACATGACTGCTGCTCTTCCCCTTGCTGAGTGTGTCACAAATGCTACTTCCCACCCAGAGAGAGACTCAGGGCAGGAGCGTGAGTGGCTGCTGCCAGGGGCAGCTTTGCCAGCACCGGGCAGGGGCAGGCGCTGGAGCTCTGCTCTACTCACCCAGGCTGGAGGGAGCCATGGGCTGAGGCTTGAAGCAAAGTTGTGCTGCAGGAGCAGAGACAGCCACAAGGTCTCTGTCCATTTTCTATTGACTGCTGAAGAGCACAAGAGTGAGTGTGGTACCACCCGCCCCAAGATCAGCCATGTCCCCTGGGATAGGCTCCAGTCTCAGGTGCCTCCTCTCGCTGCTCATTTTGTCCTGTTGGTGGGGACAGCGAGAGGGTTGAAGCCATAAAGATGTGGCCGCAGCAGGGCCTGGACTGCTGTGGCTGAGGCTGTTTCCCCTCTGCCCCAGCTGGCTGGGGGCCAGGGACCACCTCACCATGGGTGATGTGATGCAGGGGGATGGGGAGAGCAGCGCTATGCAAAAAGTTACTTTGGGTAGTGGGATACCACTGAGCTGGTTGGAGATGATGTTACAGGAATGCTGCTGCCAGCACAAGAGGAGTCTGGAGGCAGCAGAGCCCCGTGAGCCTGAGGATGCCCTTCGGTGTGTCCGGGTGGTTGCTGGCTCATACTGGGGCTGGTGCACAGATGCCTCTGCCCAGGGGTGTGGGTCCTCCCTCTTCTGGTAGGACAGTCTGTGTTGGAGGAGCATGGGCCTGGCCCTGGGGATAAAGGGGAAATGTTCTCTGCAGGGTGAGGTTTGGCCTTAGCAACACATGCAAAAAGAAAAAGCAAAGCACTTTAAACTGCTCCTCTCGGCCAGCAGCCACGTCATATCTGTGCTGTGAGGATGCAGGGACCACAGAGGGCTGAGATTGCTGCTCTGCAGCTCCATTGCAGGGATGTTGGGATGGGGTATTGTCCCTTTGTGGGGGTAGCATTTGGGCGCACTGCAGAGCTGAGAGGTGCTGGGTCCTTGCCTGGCTCCTTGGGGGAACCCTGGAATCCCCATGGCGCAGCTCATCCCTGCTGGTCCATGGGTGGAGTGAGGTGCTGGGTCTGCCCCAGGAGCCAAGCCCTGCACCGCACGCTGTCTGTGTGTCCGTCCTTGTGCTGTCCACGCTGCCCTCCTGAGGCTCGGAGGGGTCTGGGTCCGTCTGGAGCAGTGCTTGTAGATGCCAGCGCCCGCCTGCGCCTGCCCGGCTCCCCCCAGCTCTGCTCTTGGCTCAGCGCCCTCGCCACTTTGGCCACATCTGCACTAGGCCAGGCTTGTGTCTGTGGTTTGTTGGCAGTGGATAGCAATGATGCACTTTACAAATACTGTGGCTTGTAGCCTTTGTCATAATAAAGTGGTAGTGAAACCCCCCCCCCACCAAGGCTCTCTGGCCTCTGTTACCCTAGGGAGCAGCTACCGGTGGTGTCTGTGTCCCCTGCCCCTCCTCTGCCGGCCCTGGGCCCCCTCGGTGGCAGCTGGCACCCGGAGCCCAGCGGGGCTTGTGAGCAGGTCCCGGTGCCACCACTGCCTTTATCCCCACTGGCTCAGGTGTGGGAGGAGGCAGAGGTGTGTGGGGGGAGAGCAGGGTCTGTGTGTGTAGGGGCATAGCAGGAGCCTGAGCTGCATCAAGCCTCTGCTCTCCCCATCCCACATCCCGCTCTGGGCATGGGAATTGCTGTTGTCCATGAGGGAGGAGACGAGCTCCCAGCTGCCGAAGGGAAGGCTGGGGAGCATCAGCCGCTGTCATTCTGCCTTTATTTGAGTATCTTCACATCTCCGTCAACAAAACAGGGTTTGTAAAAATAAAGTGCCCAGTGGAGCTTGGCCTTTGGGTGGGTAAATGCGTTTCTGTAACGTCATCTTACCACAGTACAGCGAGTGACCGGGAACGTTCCCGGGGCTGGAGGGGACCGGCGGGACCGGCACTGACCAGGCCCCGCGGATGCAGCACCCGGGAGGAGCTTCCCTTTGGATTTTTATACAAACGGAGAGAATAAAAAACGCGGGGTGCGGTAGAAGAGCATCCGGAAAGGATCCGTTACCTGAGCGGAGGGAAGCGGCGGCGAGAGGCGGTGGCATCATGCGCGGCAGCGGCGGGGGACGCCGGCACGGGCGGGTATTGCTCGGTGCGGGGCTGGCGCCGGGGTCCTCGTGGCTCTGGCTTAAGCGAGCAAAGCAGCGGCTCAACTACGTGTGAGCGGGGCGGCGGGGCCCGCGCTGCCCGCTAACGGGCGGTGCTGCCCGCACCGGGGCTCCCGGTGGGGCAGGGCGGGCGCTGGCGCTGGGTCCTGGCCGCGCTCCGGGGCTGGTTCTGCCCCGCGGCGGGTGTTGGCAGTTCAGGAGCGCTCGGCCCTTTGGTCCCGCGATGCTCGCTCGGCCCCAGGGCTGTGGGGCTGCGAGCCCGTCCCACCCCCGGGCACCACTAATCCCCTTTGGCCTCCTCCAGGATCTGGGGCAGGTTCTGGTCCTTGCGTGCCGGTAGCGGTTTGGCAGCGCTGCCGTAGTCCTGGATGGCCTTGGGCTCGTTGGTGTGGTAGGAGCCCTTGTAGCGGTGGTGGTAGAAGTAGAGCAGCCCCAGCAGCCCCCCGAGCAGCAGGAGCAGGAAGATCACAACTGCAGGGAAGAGGCAGCGATGAGGGGCTGGGGGGGAGCACAGGGCCAGGGCAGAAGTGGGGGCACCGGCCGGGTGCTTCACTTACATCCGATGATGATCCCGATCCAGCCATCATCGTGCACATGGGGGAACTCTGCAGAGACAGAGAGGCTGAGACCTGGCTGCAGCACAGCCTTGTGCTGCAGCATCCCCTCTGCAGCGATGCTTGCTGGGGGGGGGGCCCACCGCACCACCTACCTATGTCCATGTACCAGGGGTCCATCTCGGGAGGGATGAGGATGGTGGTGAGGGGGAGCATGGAGGCACAGTTCGACTCCACCAGCTCCCCACGGATGCTGTAGGGCTTCAGGACGCTGGTGGGGTGAAAGATGGCTTTGAGAGGGACGAGAGTGTTGAACTTCACCCCTGAGAGGCAGCCCGAGAAGCCGGGTGTGTTGTAGCGCTGGATCTCGGGGTCAATCACACCGGTCTCTGTGGGGGCACAGAAGGAGAAGGCTCATCCACTGCAGAGGGCAGAGAAGACCCCGAGACCCCAGCATGGGAGTGGGCAGCCGAGGGCAGGACCCAGCTCACCCATCACGCGCCCCAGGTACAGGTTTTTGGGCGAGTCCAGCTTGCTGTCCACGAACAGGGAGAACTGCTGCTCCATCACCGGGAGGTAGTCCACCTGGGGACAGGGATGGTGCCAGCTCCTGCCGAGCCTCCTCTGCCTCCCGCATCCTGCCTGTGCCCCCTCCCAGCCTCACCCGAGCCCTCCCCAGCCTATACCTGCGTGTACAGCGTGCGGTGCAGGCGGGTGATGTTCACTCTATGGGGCCTCCCGTCTGTCACTGGCTTGGTGGTGAGGGCAAAGACGTAGGGGCTGGTGCCCAATTGGTAGCGCAGCTGCAGGCTCCCTATGGGCAGAGTGGGGCCATGAGTGGGGCCGGGGCTCTGGGCAGTGGGTCCAGCCCCTCCACAGCGCTGGTGCCCGGCATTGGCAGGGAGGAGGGTCCCGTGCGGTACAGGGGAGGTCGCCGCAGGCTCCCTCACCGTCATCCTTGATGAGCACGGCCATGTAGTCCTTGACGAAGGTGCTGACGTAGAGCAGCACGGCGGGCGCCGCGGTGGTGCTGAAGCTGAAGCTCACCTCCTCGCTGGTGAGGTTGTAGCCGGGCAGGGGCTGCCAGGGGCTGCTGATGATGCTGGCGAACTCGCGAGCAGCGTACAGCGACATGGGCAAGATATTGTACCGCACCCAGGTGCCCTCCTCGAAGTACCCGCCGATATCTGGGGGGCACGCACAGGGTGACGGGAGCACCGGGGGAGCACCGGGGAGCCCCATCCCAGCCCCGGGGAGGACCCCGCGCTCACCGTGGTTGCAGAAGGGCCCGTCGAAGGCGGAGACGCTGCAGTTGCAGCTGTAGTGGCTGTAGCGCTCGACGCAGAGCCCGCTGTTCTGGCAGGGCACTGGCGGGTCCTGGCAGTGCCCGGTGCAGTTGACCCGCACGCCCTCGGTCTCGTTGGCTTTGCCCTCCAGGTTGAGCGTCACCCCGTTCATCCGCAGCGCCCGCAGGCACCCCAGGAACGGGCGCATCTTGTGCTCCGCCGCGCCTGCAGCGGGGCCGCGGGTCAGCGCCGGCGGCACAACGGGGACCCGGGCCCTGGGGATGTGGCCTTGGGCTCTCACCGACATAGAGGGGTCTGTCGAAGTCCAGGCGCACGAAGCTCTGCGGCGGGGCCTGCCGCACCACCCAGGGCAGTTTGTCCACCCGCAGCCGCGCCAGCTTCACGTTGAGCTCAGCCTTCACCTGGTGCCACTCGTCGTCGTTCCAGGGCACCGCCGACCGCACCGTCAGGTTCTCGTCCCCGTTCCCGATGTCGTAGGCAAACACCACGTCCCTGGTGGCTGCAGGGACACGGCGTTGGGAGGAGTTCCCCGATCGCGCCGCCCCTCGCCCCCCTGCCTGCCCGTACTGTTGAGCTCCACACGGATGTAGTTTCGGGAGCCGGGATTCTCCAGGAAGACGCCGGACTGGGCGGTGGTCTTGAAGTAGAAGGAGATGTCGAGGCTGTGGTTGGCCTGGAAAGTGGGGAAGAGCAGGGCTGCGCCCTTGTTGAAGGAGATGGTGTTCCAGGTGTTGCCTGTGGGGAGCAGGAGCGGTGAGGGTTGGGCATGGACCACCACAGTCACGGCACCCCAAGGGACCCGCTGTGGGTCCGGTCACTCACGGTCTCCGTAGCATCGCAGGGGCCCCAGCAGGAACTGGGCTTCGGAGCCGGTGCGGTTGGTGTCTCCAACCACAACCTGTGTGACGGGCAGGTGGTCCACGAAGGTCAGCAGACCCTTGTCCGTCCTCCTGCACACGGCACACGTGTCGGAGGGGAGATGAGGGGCTTCTGCCCCGGCACCAACCTGCCCCTGCCTGAACCCCTGTGGCCCCTGTGCCCCCAGCCCACCCCACCACCTCTCACCACAGCGCGTGGTCAGCATCACAGTTGCAGAAGTACTTGGGGTCAGCACAGTTCTTGTCCAGGCCGCAGGCGCAGCGCTGGATGCCCGGCCGAGAGCCCCCCCAGTAGTAGTGGCGCTCGTCGTGACGGCCCATCCAGAAGCTGAAGGGCAGCCCGGCTGCGGGCACAGGGGAGGGTGAGGACGTGGTCCCGCAGTGTGGTCCCACCATGCGGCCCCGCAGCATGGCCCCGCGCTATGGCCCTGCTCCCCCCGCTGCTCACAGGGGGTGTTGAGCAGGCGGGAGCTGTAGCAGTGGAGCTCGATGCGCTGCTCGCAGTACTCGGAGGCATTTGCCAGCGCCGAGACCTCGGCCCACGAAGCGTTCCAGTACTCCACAGCGCCCAGGTAGGGCTGGTCCACGCTGGAGCCCGTCACCCGCGTGGCGTAGTGGCGGTTGTGCCGGATGATGGTCCATGCTCGGTCCTCTGTGGAGGCAGCGGGATGCTAGGTCCAAACCCCAGGACCCTCCCGCTTCCTCCATCCTGCTCCAGCCCCCATACACAGGCAGAGGCTGGACCCCGGGGGCACTGGGTAGAGGGGGAGCCCCCACCTCGGATGTCGCAGTACACGGTGAAGGGCTTGAGCGGCCCGCTGCCATCCGGGTCGATGGTGTAGTTCCCTGAGGTTTTGCCACTGACCCGGTAAGCATCACACGACTCCTTGTAAAGGGCTGGAAGAGGGAAACGGGGCTGGGGTTAGTGTGGGGGGGAGTGAGAGGACTGCAGGGGCCCGTGCTGCCCTCCAGCCCGAACCCCCAGGCTCACATTTGTGGCAGGTCTCTCCCTTGTACCCTGTCAGGTCACAGATGCACATGAAGTCATCCCAGGACTGGATGCAGCGGCTGTCGTGCTCACACAGGTTGGGGGTACACCTGAGGGAGCAGAAGGCTCCTGTCCTGGCACCAGCGCGGCCCCCAGTGCCCACCTGTGCCCAACCGGCACCCTCTCTCCACTGATACCTGTCTGTGATGCCGCAGACGTTGAAGAACACATTGAGGTACTGCCCCAGCCGGTGCTGCTCCAGCAGCTCCATGTCCACGGGCTGCATGTCCACGTTCAGCATCTGCAGGCAGCCGTGGAAGGCCGTCTGGTTCGAGCGGCAGCCAGTGACTGAGGCCGGCTTGGGGCAGCCTGCAAGGCACAGCGTGGTGAGCAGTCCCCAGGCACCCATTGCCCCGCTTCCCCCCGCCACCCACCTCCGAAGAAATACTGGCTGCCGGTGCGGAGCTGGAAGGGATGCGCCACGCGGAACTCAGCACCATCGTCGTCGTCGATGGTCACCACAGCCGAGCCGTCCCGCGCCACCAGCTGCACCGAGTGCCAGAAGCCGTCGTTGAGGCGATGCCCTGTGCAGGGACAGGATTGTGCGGCAGAGGTGCTGCCGCCAGCCTGGCACCGGCCCCACGCCGGCTCCGCAGCCCACCTGCGGCAAACTCCAGCTTCTTCTTGCCGGGCTGGGCGATGGAGACGTTGACCTGGCCCTCGCTCAGCACCACCTCGAGGGAGCCCAGGCGGTCGGCGAAGCTGGTGTAGAGCAGGAGCCCGGCGGTGTCCCAGGAGCGGAAGCGGAAGCTGACGGACAGGCGGTTCCTCCGGGGAATCCCTGGCACCTGCACGTAGTTGTTGATGCCGGCGAAGGTGATGGGGTTGTACAGCTGGTCCCGGCAGTAGTGGCCCACGTTGCCCTGGGGGTGACCGCAGGAGGTGGTGAGCAACGGGATGCCCCCTCATCCCACCCCATCCCTTCCCCTACCATCCCTTCCCGTTGCATCCCATCCCATCCCCTCCCATCCCACCCTATCCCCTCCCATCCCATCCCCTCCCATCCCACCCCATCCCACTCATCCCATCTCAAACCATCCCCACAGCCCTGGCCCCAATCATTCCCGATCAATCCCATTGCCTGGCAGAACCAGCAGAAGCCCCGGGCCAGGAACAACCTCCCACGGTCAATGCAGTGCCGCTCGGCTGAGCAGAGCTGCTGCCCATCCTCACATCACCCCACAGTGAGGCTGAGGACCTGGTCCTCCTCCAGGAAAAGGGTCACCCCCACAGCAGGGATAGGGCCCCCGAGCAGGGGCTACCACTCAGGGTTGGACCTCGAAGCGGATGTTGGGTCTCCGGTGCCGGGCCAGGTCAGCGATGTTGACCCCATTGAAGATGATGTTCTCCACGCAGCCCCGGAAGTTTTGCCGGTAGGTGAGGTGCTGCTTGTCCTGGTCAATCACGCCCCCAAAGAAGAGCTGGGAGGCAGAGGGAGAGGCTCAGTCCCTCGCTGGGGTTGCTGTGCATCAGCATCCTGGCAGCTCCCTGCCCACTGCCCCCACCTCCGTGTCGAGGTCGAGCTGGTCGAAGGTGCCGTGGCAGCGGAAGCGCTTGACCTCCCCGTCTAGCGTGAGGTTGACGTGGCGGCCGTAGCGCTCGATGTGCAGCGAGTGCCAGTGCTGGTCATCCAGGAGGCTGCCCACCGTCACCGTCGTGTGGCCGTCGGTGGCATGCACCGGGCTGCTGCCTGGGGATGGGCAGCCTCAGCTGGTGGCTCCCCAGGCCTGTGTCCCCCAGCCCCGTGTCCCCCAGCCCCATGTCGTCCAGCCCTACATAGCCCAGTCCTGTGTCCTCCAGCCCCGTGTCCCCTAGCCCTGTGTCCCCCATCCCTACATCCCCCAGCCCTGGCACACCTAAGCTGATGTGCAAGAAGAGCTGAGCCTGTTTGAGCTCCACTGTGATGTAGTCGCCCTGCGCGCCCTCGCCGTGCATCAGCACCCCATCCTGCTCCAGAGTCTTGAAGTTGAAAGAGATGTCATCCTCCATGGTGCTGATCCTCTTGGCCCGGAAGCGGTAGGAGATGGCATCATCTCCATCAAAGTAGAGCACGTGGGACCCTGCGGAGAGCAGAGTGGCCCCAGTCATGTTGCTGCAGCAGCAGGCGCCTGGCATGGGGAATGCTCCATCCTGTTACATTTCATGCCAGAGCTGATGACTGCAGACGGCTTTGACACAACCCCTCCGGGAAAGGGTTCTCCAGATGTGCTGGAGCCAGGGGCCATGTGGAGCCCACCCCACGTGGGGCTGCTGGAGCCCCAGCTTGGGTACTCACTATAGGGGCAGCCATAGAGCCCCAGGCGCAGCCCAATCTTCCCGTGTGGGTTCCAGGCCACCGGGATGATGCGGATGTAGCGCGCCAGGATGGGGTAGTGCAGGTCGTGCCGCACCACCCCGCTCTCATTCACGTTCCCAAAGAATGTCTGGGGATGAAGGGCCACCATCAGCACCTCGCTCCAGGCAGTCGCTCCTCCCAAGGATCCCCGTCCCGCAGGGACCCCAGGGCAGCCCTTACCCAGTTGCTGCCCTGCTGGAAGAAGGGTTTCCAGCTGGTGGGGTGGTCTCCATAGAGCACGATGTAGCGCGTCAGCCAGTCGTAGGTGTTGAAGGTCCCCTGCGTGGCCACTGCATTGATCCGGTGCTTTTGCATCAGGTCGATCTGGAGCCAGGGTTCCTTGTCCCGGGGGTCAGGGGACCAGCCACTGGTGCCTGCAGGGGGAGCGGCTCAGCCTCACTGCAGCACCCGGCTGTGGATGGAAGCTGGAGGGCTGCGGGGCTCATCCCCACCCCGGCTGAGCATCCGAGGACCCCTCAGCCCCACACGAGGCAAGACCTTGCAGGGGACACCCCCTGCCCATGGCTCTCCCGCGATCCCGTCTGCACCCCGGTCCCTGAGGACTCACTGTGCAGGCGGGCAAAGGTGGCCGAGTAGAAGATGTTGTATCTGGAGGAGGCACCGAGGGACCAGGAGTACAGGGGAGAGACGAGCTCATCGTAGCAGGGTCCTGCGGAGAGAGCGGGGCTGGGGCCGGGCTCGGGACCCTGGGGTGACCTCTATGGCTCTGGGGACCCCGGGACCCCGAGCGAGCGGCGGGTCCAGCTCCGGCTCTGCCCTCCCACTGCAGCGGAGCTGACACACCTCTGCGGCCCCCTGCGCCCGCACCGGCCGCCGCTGCACTGACGTGAGCGCCGGGACCCCCCTCCCGCCCTGCCCCGCCCCGGGCAAACGCCCCTCAGAAACGGCTCCAGCCGGGTCCCGAGCCCCGGGCAGGGTCCTCCCCGGCCGGGTCGGACGGAACCGGGGAGCCCAGGAGCGTTTGCTGCACCCCCGGCCTCACTGCGGAGCCAGGGCAGCCGCGCTGCACCTAATGCTGCATCACCCCTGCCTGCACCGTCCCTGCCTGCAGCATCCGTTGCCTGCACCGTCCCTGCCTGCAGCATCCCTTGCCTGCACCGTCCCTGCGCCTACAGCATCCACTGCCTGCACCGTCCCTGCCTGCAGCATCCCTTGCCTGCACCGTCCTCCGCCTCCAGCCCCCTGCAGCCCGCGCGTCCTCACGCAACCCCGGTCCCTGGGGAAGGGTCCAAGGGCTCCGGCTCCGAGGGGCCGCAGGGACCAGTCCGGTGCCTCCCCGCGGCGGGGCCGGGACCGCCGGTGGCGATGGCCGAGGTGCTGGCGGTCCTGGTGGAGCGTGGCCGCGCCCGGGGATGCGGCGCAGCGGGGCGGGTGCTTGGGGCATCCCCGGAGGCTCCGGGCCGGTGCGGTGCCACCGGCGGGGGGCTGCGGAGGAGCGGACCGAGGAAGGGCGGGGGGGAGGGCGCACGGACGCCCGTGTTCGGGGGTGACCTTGGGGACGATGCGGACCGGGGCGTAGGGGGAGAAGGGGGGATGCCCGGAGGAGAAGGGGGGATGCCCGGGAGAACGGAGGTGAGGGGAACGGTGCGGTTCAGGGGTGCGGGGCCGGGCAGCGGGTGCGGTCCCGCAGTGCGGAGCGGCCGTTCCCGGGGCTGCGACCCCACTTACGTGCGAGGCAGCCGGGCCCGGGGCGCAGGAGGCCGGTGCAGGCGGCGAGCAGGAGCCCGAGGAGGCGGCGAGCGCTCATCGCTGGAGCGCCCCGAGCGCCCTCGGCGCCGCCGCTCCCGGTGCTGCAGCCGCGCGGCGGAGCGGGGCCGGCGGCTCCGCCCACGGCGGGAGGCGGGGGGGGGGCGTCCCCGGGACCGGGATGCGGCGCAGCGCAGAGCCACGGCCCCCCCCGCTCTCCCTTGTGCCGCGGCCCCGAGGGATGCTCCTCGGGGATTAAGGTTGGGGATGCGAATAAGGACGTGCAGGGAGCTCCCTGGGTGGTACCGGGTCCTGGTCTCGGTGTCCAGAGCCAGCGGTAGCAGGGAAAGGGGGGGGGCTGGAGCGGTGCCCCCAGCCCACCCGCAGCAGATGTGGCAGCAGTTTGTAATCAAGCTGCAGATTAAGGTCTGCGGGTCTCGGGGCCGCCTGTCTCTCTCCAGTGGTGCAGAAGATGGGATTTATCCTGTCTGTTCCCAAACATCCCCAGACATCCACAGAGGGGACGGGGGGAGGGACGGGAGGGGGGCTGGCAGCCGCGTGTCCTACATATGCTGCCTGCCCCACAGACTGCACAGTGCTCTGCGTTCCCCTGCTTCGCAAACCCAGCCCAGAGGATGGGGTGCACCGGGGCCCTGGTAGGGTTCGGTGTGCGCAGTTCAGCACCGCTGGCACCAGGATGCTGCTCACCCGTCCTGGGCACCGCGGGGCAGGGCTGCGGGTGCCAAGGCCGCTTCCTGCACAGGCAGAGCCGAGCATGGGCTGGCAGGCGAAAGAGGGAACAGAAACCCGCAGGTGGAGCGAGGTAGGGCTGGGGCTGGCAGGGACCCTGCCCGGCTGCAGGCAGCAGGAGCGCTGAAGGCAGAGCTGGGATAAGCCACGACAGAGACGGCTGTAGCGGGGAGAAAGGGGGATTGAGGGATTACCACAGCAAATGGATGGAAGCCCGTTAAAGCTGGGGATCAGCTTGTTCCTCCCTGGAGAGAGGAAAGTGGGGCCTGTGCCCTACAAGAACTAAGCTGCTCCTTAATGAGGAGCTGGGAATTCTGTTGTCAACAACCAGAACAGACTGCCCAGGGCTGCAGGGCTGCGCGGTGCAGGGCAGAGCTGCGCTAGGACCAGCGTACTGCCGGTGCCCAGCTCAGCTCCAGCCCGTGCTCAGCTCCACTGCCCTTTCCCTCCAGCTGGGAACCAGGCAGCCCTTGTGGGTCATGAGCCACAAACAGGCTCAGTAAGGTCGGGATCTCCCAACAGTCCCAGCAGACCCCGCTGTCCCGGTTTGTCCCCCAGCCCCGCGGGACAGGGGCTGAGCAGTGCTGCTATTTCCATCCCCAGAGCACAGGTGGTAGCCACAGAGTAACAGATGCAGGGTGTGCTCCAGAGCAGGGTCACATTTGCCTCCCCACCTTCCTCCCTGGGGCTGGGCCTGTGAGTTCTGCACCGCTCTCAGTATCAGGAGCTGCACGTGGTCAAACCACAGGCTGCAGAGTGCGAGACACCAAGGGCTCCAGACCCACCAGCCAGGAGAACGGTCCCATTGCGCCATGCAGGAGCAGGTGAGGGCTGTGGGGCGGGGGGCTCGCTGGAGCAGGGGGGTCACCCCCTTCTCTGGCTTTATTTGTTGCATTTAAATGGCTCTCATGAGCTGTGTGGGTTTGGGCTGAAAGGCAAAGCCCCAGGAACGAAGGGCAGTGCCCAGTGTCCCAGGACCCCAGGGCCTGGAGCAGGGAATGGGCTGCAGGAGCTGCTGGGGAGTCAACCTCCCACAACACTGAGTTCATATCCCACCTGCGGCCCCGGAATGGGTGGAGGATCAGGCTCACTGGTGGGAGCTGGGGTGAAACTGCTGTCATGAGGCTGCTCTGAGCCAGAACCATGCTGGATCCTGACCTCCACGGCAATGGGGTCCCAGGAGCGGTGCTGTCCCTCTGCCCGGAGCAGAACCAAGAGGCTGAGAGCTGGGAGCACTGTGCACAGCTGCCTGCATGCTGGGCAAGGCAGTGAGACCCCCCAAGACCTCTCTGGCTGGGAGCAGGACTGGGCAGTTGTGGGGCTGTCAGCACTGGGGTCCCCAAGGTGCTGCTACATGGGTGCTCTGGGCAGGTCCACCTGCATAGGGCAGCCGGGGCCTTGGGCTGGGTGCTGAGCCCCTGGGGAGCTGAGGAGCAGCACGTTTTGTCTGTGGGGTGTGGAGCTGCACTGGGGACGCCACGGCCGGGGTCACGTCTCCACCAGCTCTGCACCGCAAGCGGCTGCTCCTGAAGCTTGTGGTTGCTCTCACAATGACTGAGCACACGGTGAACCTCCGTCTGCTTGGGGTGGGTGTGAGATGGAAACTGCCCGAGCGCAGGGCCGGGTGGAGGAGGCTCCCTGGGTGCGAGCATCCCTGACACCATCCTCTGTGCAGGTGACCCCCAGCCCTGTCCCCATGGAGCTGACGGCCACCACTGACTTCTACCCATGGGAGGACGAGGACTCATGGGAAGGTGGCATCCTGCCCGAGCTCTGTGAGAAGCAGGCGGTGCAGAGCTTTGCTCGCACCTACCAGCCTGCTGTCTACCTGCTGCTCTCACTGCTGGGCACGGTGGGGAACGGGCTGGTGCTGCTCACGCACACCCGGTACCGCCGGGCACACAGCATCACCGACGTCTGCCTCCTGCACCTCGCCTTGTCCGACCTCCTGCTGCTCCTGACGCTGCCCTTCGCTGTCACTGACACGCTGCAGGGCTGGTCCCCGGGCACAGCCACCTGCAAGGTGCTGCAGGGCTTCTATGCCCTCAACTTCTACAGCGGCTTCCTCTTCCTCACCTGCATCAGCGTGGACCGCTATGTGGCCATCGTGCAGGTGCCGGCTGCCTGCCGCCTGCGCCCGCGGGCTCGCCGCCACGGGTGGCTAACGGCGGGGCTGGCCTGGCTGCTGGCCACGCTGCTGGCACTGCCGCAGTTCATCTATGGCCGAGTGGAACAGCACCAGGACCTCCGGCTCTGCCGCGTCGTCTTCCCCCGCGCGGTCTCACGGTCGGCTCAAGGGGCCACCAACCTGGTGCAGGTGGTTCTGGGCTTCGCGGTGCCCTTCCTGGTGATGGCGAGCTGCTACGCCGCCGTGGCACGGACGCTGCTGGCGGCCCGCGGCGCCCAGCCCCACCGTGCGCTGCGGGTGCTGCTGGCCCTCGTGCTGGTGTTCGTGGCCCTGCAGCTGCCCCACAGCCTGATGGTGCTGCTGGATGCGGCCGAGCTGTTGGCCAGCTGGGAGGTGAGCTGTGCCCAGAGCCGCCGCAAGGACCTGGCGCTGCTGGTCACCGGCGGGCTGGCGTACCTGCGCTGCTGCCTCAACCCCCTGCTCTACGCCTTCCTGGGCCAGCGCTTCCGTCGCGAGCTGTGGCTGCTGGCCAGCGATGCCGGCTGCGTGGGGCCCCTTGACCAGCGCTGCCCCGGCTGCCCCAGTCCCCGCCGGTGCACGTCGCTCTCCACCTGCCCCGATGTGGTGTAGGGATGCGGTGCCCATGGAGGGGAAAGGGACCAGCACGCCGGGGCTCGGACCCTCGGTGCCTCCCTTGGCACAGCCCCGTTTGTGCACGGCAGAACCGATGTCCCGCACGGTGCCTGCACACACAAACAAGGCAGAGGGAAGAGCAGCCCCACAGAGCCCGTGAGCCCTACAAGTGCCTCTGCTGCGCATTGAGCTGCTGGGTGCAGGGGCCCCTGCGATGTCACACGTGCTCCAGGGGACCACATAATGTCATACGTGCTTCAGGGGATCATATCATGTCACATGTGATCTGGGGTGCGTGCAATGTCACACGTGCTCCAGGGGATGATGCAGTGTCACGGGTGCTCTGGGCTGCGGTGCCGTGTCACACGGGCCGCGGGGCTCTGCTGTTCCGGTGGGCCCGGGCTGAATCCCACCCTCGCAATAAACCCCGGTCGAATCCCGATGGGTGAGCGCCATCTCCGTGCGAGCCGGGGCTGCCCGGGCGGGGGGCTCAGGCCGTGCCCATCGGTGCTGGCCGGGGGTGCCTGCAGGCGGCAGCAGAACCTCGCGCTTCCTGCCTGCTCCCTGCCCGTGTCCCGCCCGTCCCCGCGTTCCCT
>JBCJKH010046328.1:0-31869 GCA_039877255.1 Loriculus beryllinus | reverse complement strand
CCCGGTTACATCAGCCGCCACGTGGTGGCTGCTCCGCCGCCCCGCCCCGGCACATGCCCGTGGAAAATTACCGCCAGCCCCCCCGCCCCGACACCGGGCCGGGCCGCCCCGGTCCCCGCCGCCCCCCTGGTGCAGCGGCAGGCGGCCCCGCTCTGCGCGCCGCGCCCCTGCGCTCCCCCGGTACCGCGCCGCCGCGCTGGGAGAGCAACAGATGCGGAACCGCCCCGTATCCCGCTCCCGCCACCGTCCCGGCGGGTGGCCTCTGCCGGTGCCGTGCCCGGTGTCGCTACCGGTGTCGCCGGCTCCGTCGATGCGGAGCACCTCGCTGCCCCCGTCCCGTGCCGTCCAGTCCTGTCCCGCCCGTTCCCCTCACCGGTAGCCTCCCGCCCCGCCGATGCTCCCGCGGCTGCCGACCTGGCCGGGCACCCGATGCCGGCGAAGGTGCGCACCCCTTACCGTGCCCATGCCTCCCCCCGGCCACCACCGCCGCGCCTGGTGGGCCCACGGGTGCGCCGCTCCACCGCACCCGACCCGGTACCGATGCCGTAGCAGGCCCAGAGCCACCACCGCCGCCGGTGCTGCCGACTTAATGAAAGTTTGGAGGTCGATGGGGGCTGGCGCCGCCTCTCGCCCCCGCCGCCGCGCTCCGCCCCCCGCGCCGCCGCGCTCCCCAGCGCCCCGCTCCGGTACCGGCACCCGCATCCGCATCGGGGTGCGGGCACCGCGGGGTGTGAGGACGGGTACGGCACGCTTGGGCACACGGGGTATACACATGGTGCGCACAGTGCACATGGTGTACACGCACACGCAGGGGCACACAGGTACCCACGGCACACACGGGCACACACGGGCACACTGCACGCACAGGCATATGGCATCCATGGGCGAACAGGCACACTGTGCCCTTGGCACACTTGGGTATGCACATGGCATTCTTGGCACACATGGGCACCCGCAGAACACATGCAGCCCGCAGGCGCATGGATGCCCAGGGGTACAGGCAGGCTTGCATAGGCACATTGTGCATATGAATATATATGGGACATATATATTAAGTCACACACGGGCTCCTACAGGGCACACATGCATCTGTACATACATGTTTTCACAAGCACACACAAAGGAACATGTGCACACAAGCATGTACAGGCTCACTCTGCCTGGGAACCCAGGCAGGAGGATAGCCACAGGCTCTGGCCAGGATGCATGCAGTTAATGTGACCACTGTACATGTATGTACACGTGTGCATGTGTGGGCATGTGCATGTGTCTGGTGAATATGTGACAGTCCATCCACACACTCCTGTATGTCCATGCATTTGCATGCTGCAGCAAGCTGTGATTGTGGGCACATGTACACACGTGTATACATGCCAATCTGTACAGTGTATGCATGCAAATCTGTACATGTATAACTATATGTTTAGTTGTGTGTACACATATAAGTGTACATGTCTATATTTATATGCTTACATGTGTATGTGGCCTTCTACGTGTGTGTGCAAATCTTCGTACCTCTCTGTGTGTGTATACATATATGGGTATGTATATACACATGAACACGAGTGTACCCAGATGTGGATGCATGTACTGATACACACACCTCCATAAACACACGAATGCATGTGTGTGTCCCCATGTGCATGTGTGCACATGCGTGTGCACATGCGTGTGCGGCTGTCACGCCCCTGCGCCCCAGGCCAGATGTTTCCAGTAACACATGATGGGTGCGCCGGGGGCCGCCCCTCGCCTGGCCCCTCGCCGAGGCCTCCCCTCCTTCCCCCTCCTGCTGGGCTTCCCGCATGCCGGGGCGAGTGCCTTCACCCCAGCACCCTGAGCCCTGGATCCTGCCCAGCTCCAGAGCCTTGGGGCGGCTGTGGGTGAAGCGGGGGGAACCTGGCGCCCCACAGCCCCACCGCTTCAAATGCGCCAATAGCACAGCCCTTCCCACATCCCATCGAGTGCCCCCTGGTCCTTTCTCTCCCCACAGCCCTGCATCCCATCCCGTCCTGACACCCACCCCCACCCCCACCCCCACCCCAGCTTGGGAAGCAGTCGTTACCTGTGTGTCCATGGATCCCCGTTGTCCCTGGGGGGTTGCTGCCTGGTTTAAGGAAATCCTCAGCAGTGGATGGGGTGATGGAGGTGGGGGAGTGATGGGGTGAGTGACTCAGGGGTGTCTGGCCACCTACTACAGGCCCAGCGTCCCAGGGTGCTGGGTAGCAGGATGGGAGACGGCACCAGTGCACTCACGCCCTGACGCTGCTTTCGTTTTGAAAGTAAAACCAGAGTCGGGGCTCCCACAGCGGGAAGGGGAAGGCAGCAGCGAAACCAGAGGGTGCTCAGGTCCTCCCACTCCCTCCCAGCACCCGCGTGTGGCTGCTTGGCACCACGAGCCGGGGTTGCTGGCTAGCACCCTCACTCTTGGCTGCACGAGGCCTCACACCCCTCCCTGCAGCCCAAATCTGGCACCAAGCACCTGAATGCAGCATCCCACACCCAGCATCCCAAATCCAGCATCCCACGCCCAGCACCCTGCGTCAGAGCCAGAACCCGGCTGCAACACGTGCCCCTGCCCCAGGGTCTAGGCTTTGGAGAGGAGCTGCCAGCTGCAGAATTGCAGACTTGACCCCAAGGGATGGATTTCTGTGGGAGAAACTCATGCTTTCAAACCTCCTCCTCAGGGTCTCGCTCTCTTTCTGTTCATCTCATCTGTGTGCTTTCCCATGTCTCGACTTAAGGAAACAGGAGAAGAGGCCCTGCAGCCCCCAGAAGGTCAGCAAGGGGCTGCTCCTGCCCTGTGCAGCCTCTACGATGCTGCAGTGCTCTTTCAGCACTCTCCACGTGAGTATGAACGCCTCCTCCCCAGGATCCTGGGTGTTTTGTGCACCTACGGCTTTGGCCATAGCCCTGCAGTGGCAGTCAGGACTTCCCTGAGCCTCATGGTGTCCAGAGCCACTGCAGCGGCAGAGGCCAAGCGTATTCCATGGGGTGGGAGGCTGCAGTGCCAAAGGGATGTGGGATGCTCCAGCCTGTGCTTGTGACCCCTTCACCTATCTCTCCCTACCTGGTAGTAATCATCCCTCAATCCCCACTCTGGGACATCCTCTCTTTCCCTTCTCACCATTCCTCTTCTAGGCTGGCAGATGTGACAGCATCCCCCAAGTCCCTGCAGGGTAGTAGGAGTGGTGCCAGAGGACTCCTTCCCCAGTGCCATTCAAATCTGTGGGGCTGGTGTATTTCACTCTTGCTGTCAGATGCAGTGACCTCACGGTAGCTGTGGCATCTCTGTGGGAGACATAGGTCAGTCTGCGGGCAGCACAGCCTCACCTCGCCCATCTTCATGGGTGCTGTTGCCTGGGAAACTGGGCAAATGCGGGCAGGGATCCAGAGGAGCGAAGGGTGGGGAGGAAATGCCAGCTCCAGCACCTGAGAGAGGGCCAGGCTGGCCGAAATGCCAGTCATCCCTGGAAATTTCCCATGCACCAGGCCTTTGGCACTGGGCCACGATGATCTCTGAGTGCTTGTAGCCCTGGCGTGGTCCAGAACTTGTCCCTGAGTATGTGGGTGCACCAAGTGCAGTAGGATTTAATGCTGTCCTCCCCAGTCTTTGGCATGGTGGCATCACCAAAATCAACTTGTTTTCTCTTAAACCAGCTTCACAGCAGCACCCCCCAGCTCCACAGGCTGCTTGGAGAGCAGCAGAGACTGTGGTCCGTGTGCTTTGAGGTGACCCTCTTCCTGGTCCTCAGCTTCCCACCTGAGCACTGGAGCCTGGAGAAGGAGCGAGCTGGCAGGGGACACCCTCTGCCGCCATAGGGGGAGTGGGTTAGAAGTCCCCACACAGACAGGATGTGACACTGGGGACAGCACAGGAAGGATGCCACAAGAGGAGCAGGGGAAGCTCCAGAGAAGGGCGACCAGTCTGGGTTTTGCCTTTTGAGTTTTTTTATCTCCCCACCATATCTTCCCCATCCTGCCCATCACCCAGGGAGAGTTACTTGTTTAAAACAGCGTGTCTTTTCCTGCCCCATGGCTCCCCTGATGGTATCAGAGTCCTTGGAAAGCCCCCAGACTTGTCCCTGATTTGACAGCAGTTTGAAACCACCTTATGAGAGCCACCTCACTTCCCATCAAAGACGTTCTCATTGCCGTGGGGCAGTGCTGGCACTCTGCTGCATAGCAGGACTTCGATCTCTGCCGTGCCAAGGGCTGCCCCTCACCCAGCCCTGTGCCCAGCCACCTCCCCTGGGTCCTGCTGTGCCCTGCCTGGGGCTTTGCCAGCAGCTCACACCCTCCAGCTCCAGGTTTCGGCTGAATGCCATAGCCTGGGTGACCGCCAGGGCAGGCAAGTGGCGTCAGGGATGGGAGGAGATGCTGCAGGCATCGCTGCTCCTGGCCACAGGGAGCTGTGTCCCCAGCAACCACAGCTCCTGGGGACTTTCCATTCGGGTGCCTGCTAGCGACCTCGGGAAAGTCCCTCGTGGAGGATCCCTCTGGCCTGGAGGAAGCCAGGGCATAGACAAGGGCTCCGTTGCCGGGAGCTCATACTTTGGCTGCAGGTCCCGAAGGTGTTGTTCGTTCCTCTACCGCAGTCCCGCCTGACTGAGAGGCACAGAGCCATCCGGATGGGTCCATTACCATCACCTATGTCAGCTCTGTAGTGGGCTACTTCATCACTGGGATGTAGCTGTCCCCTGGCTGTGGGGGACAGCGGGGTGCTAGGGACTTCATCGGAAGCGTGTGCACCTTCCCTAATGCTGACCAGGCAGCACCCAGGTCCCTGCCCCAGTGCAGGTTCCTTGCTGCAGAGATCATGACAGCTGGGGTGCCTTGGGCTGCCCGAAATAGTCTTCCCCACTCCCCCCCCGCCTGGCCGCTGGGAGCTATCCCATGTCAGCGCCCCACGGACCTGGAGCAGCTGGAGGCAGCTGCTGCAGCGCTCAGCCCACCAACCAGAGGCTGCTCCACTGAGCACCCCATGCTGGGACTAGCATCACCCCAGGGACTGTTTGTCCTGAGCACAGCTCTGCACGGGTGCACCCATAGATGCTATGCCCAAGGAGGGTGTGTGGCCGCAGCCCTGGGGCTCTGCAAACCCACCTTTGCTCCCAAACGGGTAGCTCGTGGTTAGTTGCTGGGCAGGACTCACAGAGCTGCTACCGGCTCCTGTTGCAAGTTGGCAGCCAGCCACAAGCCACACGGTTCTCCCTCATCCCCATCCCCACCAAGTCATACAGAGGGACCAGGCTGGCTTCTCTCTGCCATCGGGTCCCTCTTCCCAGTCTTGGCAGCCAGCTCTTGGGCCTTGGTAAAAGGATGTGGTGTCTCTGCCCTGCCCGGGGCCGATGCTGCATCCGTGGGGTGCAATGGGCAGCATGGCAGCCTGGAGTAAATCATACCTTGCTGCTGTGGCCAGGCTGGGCAGCGTACCTAGGGTGCAGGGTTGTGGCCCTCCTACAGAGAGCATGCAGGGGAAAGGGACAAGGGACAACAGCTGCACCAGCCTGGCAAAGCAGCAGCCAGAACTTGCACACATACGATGCTTGCTGGTGTAGGTCTCTGGAGACATCAAGGCCATCTATGCTTCCTTGAGGGCAGCAATGAGAATGAGGTGCTGGCCACCCAGCTCATCCCACAGTGCTCTATCCTGCATGACACAGGGCTTTCGGTTCCCCTCGATGGTGTAACTATCCATGCAGAAGTGTCCCCTCACCCATCCTCCATCACATCATGCCTCTGACCTCTGCTGAAGTTCCCTGTGGGGAATTCAGCCACGTGTCCCCTGGGCTGTTCTGTGGGGGGAGCACACAGTGACAGCATAGGGCTGGGAAACAGCACAGCTCCCTGCAGCTCTGACTGCACCGCTACAGCCAGAGTGTTGCTGTGATCCTGGCTAGGAGACACCAAAGAGTTAGTGACCCATATTACAGCAAGCTTGAGCAGGCCTGGACCTGTGCTGTGGGCATCCCTTGGTTGCGGGGTGAGCTCAGCCAGGGTAGAAACCAGGCTGTAATAGAGGAGTCTGCAGGGAGCTCGCACCTGGTGTCTTCATCTAAAAGACCAGCAAGAGGTTCTCATGTAAGCATTTTTATTTTCAGCAGTTGATATAATGAATAGAGCTGTTTTCTTCTGAGAAAAAAAATTGATAACAGCTCAAATGACTAAAATGGGATTACCATTTCCACTGGCAGGGTCTTCAGGGTAGTGGTCTGTTCAATGCTGTACAGCTCAGGGTTCCAGTATTTGAAAGGGTCTAATGTTATCTCTAGTAGTGTCTCTATAGTGTGAGCTCTATTAAAGAGCGTTTTGAAGAGTCTGAGTGCCTTTCTCACTGAGATCACGACAAACCAGCACCTCCTGATGCAAAACAAACACCAGCGGCGTTTGGAGTGGGGTCCCAGAGTGGGAAGGGGCAGCTGGAGGAGCCTTATGGTTGAAATCCATGGACCTCTGGATGGGTAAAATTCCTGGGGCTGATAGAGATGGACGGGTGCTATGGCTGCTGCCTGCAGACACAGCCAGATGCGAATGCTGGGAACCCCCTAAGCATCGGGGTTCTCCCAGCATAGGTCCAAGGGATGGAGGCACGGGTGCTGCATGGATACAGCTCAGGAGGGACCCAACTGTGCCTGGAGAGGGGTCACCCCTCTGCCATTTCACCCTTAACAGGGGAGATTCAGGTGAGATATAAGGAAGAAATTCTTTACTGTGACTGTGGTGAGGTACTGGAAGAGGTAGTTCCAGTGCGAATGCTCCATCCCTGGCAGTGTTCAAGGCCAGGCTAGACAGGGCTTGAAGCAGCCTGATTTAGTGTGAGATGTCCCCACTCGTGGCAGGGGGTTGGAACTGGATGATCTTCAGGTTATTTCCAACCCAAACCATTCTATGACCTGCAGCTTGCTCCGACCCCGCAGGGCACCTGGTGGGTGCTGAGGACTCACACTCTCATCTCATGGGCAGAGGGGGCCGGAGAGGAGATGCCGGCCTGTGCCGGGGGGAGGAGGAGAAAGAGGAGGAAGAGGAGGATGCGGGCCGGGTGCCAGGGTATCCCCCGCTACAGGGAGGGCTGGGAAGGGGCCGGGCTCCCTCTGCGGACCGCTGCCGCTCACTGCAGCCGCCGGCAAAGCAGCCACGACGGCTCCTGCGGCACCCTCGGGGTCCTGCTCCCCGCGGGCGGTGAGGACAGCCCGGCCTGGGTCCCCTGCGCTGCTGCTGCTGGCAGGGCCAAGGTCTATCTCCTCTTGGGGTGCCCCCCACTCCGTGTGTGCCGGTGGTCACCTGCAGCCCGGCACCCACTGTCCCCAGAACAGCCCTGGTGTCCCTGGGGAGAGCTTGCAGGAACCCCTTCGGAGCCGTTCACAGCAGATAAAATCCAAATATCCCTGCCCTGTGCTGCTTGAGAGTGTCCCCGATCCTGGAAACAGGCTTGAAATGCCTGGGGGACAGGCAGCTTGTGGGCATGGGCAGGCGCTGTCACGTAGAGCTGCCAGCCCCAGGGCACACACCATGGCCAGCCCTGCCATGGGGCTTTGCTGCTCCTAATGTGACTTGTCAGTAGCAAGGGAAGAATGGGAACAGAAGGCACAGCTGCAAAAGGCTGGGAGGGATGGTCCAGGACATGGGAGCACCCGAGTGCATGGTCCCCATGGGGTGGGATGCTGCGATGATGGGCATGCAGATCCTGTTCAGGCTGGCCAGCCCTGAGCTCCGTGCTGCTCAGAAATGTGTCATTTAGGACTTTTAGGCAGCGATTTTAGGGCAAGATGGAGGTGAAAGGCCCGGTGTCAGAGTCAGATGAAGCATAGCACATTTACGGGAGGACATAGGGCTGTCTTAGCTGTCAAGAGCAATCACAGACTGGTGGGCTTCACATCTGCACTGGAATAACAGGGGAAAACACAATGGGGTCTAATTAATAGAGGCTGAACAGGTAGGGATCCTAACACACCCTGCCGTTGCCTCGGGTACACTTGACCTCGACTGTCCAAACATATCGGGTCTCTCTCCAAGACAAGTAATCCACTTGATAAAGACACCAGGCAGACCAGCAGTGTGCTAGGATGAGCATGGTGGCACGTCCACACAGCACAGGGCTGCAAGTGCTGAGGGATGCTCAGGCGAGTGCCTGTGGCACCTTACAAAGGGTTCACATGGGACACACAGGCCTGGGGGTGCCTGGGGCTACTCTGCACTTCACCACGGGGGCAGTGACAATGCCAAACGTCTTCTGCTGAAACTGCAGACCCAGCTCTGCAGATGATGCTGTGGCGGTGGTACAGCACACACGGAGCATCCGGGACGTGTGGGGATAAAATGCCGCATTTCACCCAGAGCTGGGTGGAGGGGAAGGAGCGGGCCGCGGGTCTGGCTGCCAGGGGACAGCGCTGCCGTGGGGCTGAGGAGCACAAATCCGGAGCTCCCGGAGCTCCGCGGCTGCCGGTGCCACGCTGCCGGCAGAGGGAGGCAGACACTGCGGCGGAGAGTGGGGACCGGCCGGGACAGCACGGCGGGGGACAGAGGGACAGCGGGAGAGGGGGACAGGTGAACGGGGGGAGAGTAGGACAGTGAGATAGGGGGACAGTGAGACAGGGAGAAAGGGGGACAGGGAGACAGAGGGACAGCAGGATAGACGGGACAGAGAGACAGCGAGACAGAGGGACAGCAGGACAAGGGGACAGCAGGACAGGGGGACAGTGCAACAGTGGGTCAGAGGGACAGGAGGACAGGACAGTGGGACAGGTGACAAAGCCTGTGGAGCCGGTATGGCTCAGCATGTCCCAAAGCCTCGGGACTGCTCCAAGCCCAGCCGCAACTGATCTCTGAGCTGTAATTTTGGGATGTAGCTGTAAAGTATTTTCTGATCCCACAAGCAGCCCTGCATGGCACTGAGTATTGGGACAAGAAGGTGTCAGCTTGGCCTGGCATGGTTTTGGGTCAGGGGAGATGTGGAGCTGCCCTGGTGACACCAGTATCCTCACTGCATGCGCACGGAGCCTGTGCTGTCATCCCCAGCAATCCTGTTCCTCTGGGCGCCAGCCTTATCCTGCCCCTATGAGAAGTGGCACCTTCCCCTGTGGGACCCCACAGTGGATGTTGGTCCTGGCGATGCCTGTTCTGGAGCACAGTCATACACACTGCCTGTGCTGACACAGGCTGTGCAGGGAGCTCCCTCACGGCCGCCAGCACTGGATGGTGCCTGGGTGTGTCCCAGCTAAATTTAAAGGGCTTTGCGGTATAAATATCCTCGGTCATAAATACACAGAGGCTAGATGTTTATCGGGGCCTTCCTGGCAGCCCCAACCCAGCACGCTGGGCACCCCGCGCAGCCTCTGCGGTCCTCATCGCACTGCCCCTCTGTCAGCAGCATCACCAGGTCCTGCTGCTGCCCTATGGGGACACGGGCACAGGGTCCTGCCCCATGCCATGGCCCTTGTCCATGCCCACAGGGCCCTCAGGGGAAGAGATGCAGCTGCTGCTGTTGCTCCTCTGGAGATGTTGACTCTGGCTGTTTGCTGGCAGGAGCAGGATGGCCCCAGGCCCTGTGCTGTTGTCTGCCACCAGCCCTGTTTGCTGGGCACCCCGGGAACAGGTTTGTGTGGGGACAAAGAGGAGTAGGGCTGGCATCCTGGTACCTGCTGTAGTGATGCTGGGCACAACCTACCTGGTGCTGGGGATGCCCCTAGGGACCTGCGCTGCTGGTGTTGTGACTGGCCCTCAAAGCTGGTGCATGGTGTGACCCTGGGCTGTGCTGGCGCTGCTCCTTGGGGACAGGCCACCGAGGGGCCACCATGAGCCAAACCCAAAGCCACAAGGAGGGTCGGGGCCAGGACCACAATAGAGGGAGGAGCCAGACTACAATGTGGGGTGGAGCTGAGCTGCTGGGGCAAAGCCAGGGCTGCCTGAATGGGAACCAGGCAGAGGCAGGAGCAGCCCCACGGCGTTGGCAAGAGGTCCCATGAGCACAGCACCCATGGGCTGCCCCAAACCAGTCTCTACCTGTCCACAAGTGTCCCAGCACTGCTGCTGTGGAGCCATCCCATGCTGGCACCAGCCTGCACACACCCGGCTGCATTTGCACCCTCCCAGGCCCACCGGTGAGGAGTCCTGGGGCTCTGCAGGTTACTCCCGTGAATAAGGGCTTTCCTGTGTGTGACCTCTCTGCAGCCCATGGGATGGCATCAAGGGCAGAGCAGCAGCTCTATGCCTCCACCTGCCCCCATCTCCCTGCTCTGTGCCAGGCTTTTGGTCAATTCCTGCCTCGTCATTCCTGGACTGCCCATTTCCAGCCCCTGTCCCACATCCTGCACCTCTCAGGGTGTCCCACTGCTCACTTCCACCTGTTCCTAACCAGACAGCTTAATCCATGCTGCAGATCTTTCCATCACATGGCTCCCATCATGAGGCATCTGAAACCCTTCTGCCACACAAGGGGGCTTGAGCATCCCTCTGTGAGAGCCAGCAGGTCCTCTGCAACCCATGGTGGATGCTCTGAAGGGGATGCTGCCTCGAGCAAAGTCCCATTGTGGAGTGGCTACGGGCCTGTGGGCACACAGGGCTGACAGCACCTTGCAAACGTGTGAGAGGAAACCTCTGGCATATCAGCACCTGGTAAAAGGTCACCAGAATCTGCTCATAGCCGATCCCCATCACTGTCAAACTGTTCCTGGCTGGCTCAGATCCGTCCTCCTCACCATCTGCAGCCTGGGGTTAATGAGTACCTCCAGGGTACACAACTGGAGGGTCATTAAACAGCAGTTGAACAAGCCGGGGCTGCCAGCAGCATTCAAACAAAGGGGGCTGATTCACTGTTTGCCCTGCAACAATATTTACCATGGCCGGGAGTGAGGGAATGTTTGTGCGGGGCAGGACGTCGCGGCGACACGGAGACCAGCAGGGGATGGTGACGGTGCCAGGGAGAGGACCGCATGCTGCTGCAGTCCTGCCCACTGCGTGTGGCATGGGCACATGTGCCCTGGCTCTGCAGGGTGACCCTCATGTGTCCATCCACGCTGGAGAGCTGAGGCTGCTCAGTGCCAGGCTCAGTGTGCAACCTCCCTCAGCCTGGCAGCCTGCTCCAGCATCCTTGCTGGTCCATTGTCCTCATCACCTTGGCCTGGCTCCCCAGAGAGGCAGGGAGCTGGGGACAGGGAGGACAGGGATGGGGGTACATGGCTGAAGGAGGGGAAAGCCCTCAGCCAGGAAACATCTGCCCCCAGACCATGGTGTGAGGCTGTTTGTGGCTCAGGGACATGTTTGTGGCCCATGTCCCCACTGGTCCTCACTTGCCTCCTTTGCTGTCCTCAGAAAGCCAGTGGGGGAGGGTTGTACCCTGATTAGCTTACTACCTAATTAGCCCCGACTGAAGATATGTCACATGCATAGTCAATATGCTCTTGTACATACATACATGCATGCACACACACGTGTCAGTGCATACACTCCGTGGCCCCAAGGCCAGGACACCCAAAGGGGAACATGCTGCATCCCTTGGGAGATGCTAAGACAAGAGAGATGTTCAGCACAGACGCTGTTTCATGCCAGGGCCTGCCATGCAGCCGGCTTCCCTAACGCAGCAGTGATGGGCTGGGGCATGCAGGCTATACCCTCCCCATGAGCCTTCCAGCCGCTCTGGCTCACAGCCCTCTTGGCACTGCTTGGCACAGCCTTTTCCCACAGCTGTGCAGGCACTGCACCTTGCTGGGGCATCTCTCTGCACCCTGCAGGATCACCCTTCCATCCATACGCAGGGATGGGAGCTGCTGGGCTGTTGATGGCCATCAGGATCAGGAAGCTCCCTCCAGCTCACCCCAGCACATGTCCCCAGCATATGAACCATGCTGGCCTTGCTGCATGTGCAGCTGCAGGATGGGTGAGCAGCTGGCAATGGCCCCAGCTTCCTCCACAGCATCCCACTGGTGAGTCTGGACTCACATCCATGGGGCAGAGGGGTCCTGGACAGGTATGGCGGCACTGTGGATGCTCTGGGCTGGTAAGGGGTGCTGCCTGCCCTGCTCATGGTGCAGCAGCCCACCTGCACGCTCCTCCCAGCCTCCTGGGCTGGGGGTGGAGGGGGACTGATTCCTTTCCAGGTGGAAGATTTATTTCCTCAGGAGCAGTGAATTATTCCCAGCCCATCGCCCATGATCCATCTGCCTCTTCATCCACCTGATTGCCAGGCAGCATGGAGCCTGCCTGGTGTGCTGGGTGCACTAGGGCCCCACTACTGGGTTCAGCATGGGCTCCCTGTGTCCTTGCAGCCTCACAGGGTGCAGGTAATTCCCACAGGGTTGAAACATGTCCAAGCACTAGCCATGTAAGCTTGGCTAAAGTGGGGACCCACACCTCCATCTCCAAGGCCTGAGAGCACCCTCAGCATCCACAGCAGGGTGGGAGCTGGTCCCACTTCTCTCCCTGCTCTGCCCTGGTCACTCCCAGGAGCAGCATCCAGCTCAGCCCAGGCTCAACCCTGTCCCTGCGTCCCAGAAGCCATAGGTTCCTCTATGTGGCTGCAGTGGTGCTAGCTGATGTGTGCCCCCATGCTGGCCCCTGCATGGGGGAGCAGTGTGAGGGGCAACCGGCCCCATGTGTCTTTGTACACTGCGCAGGTATCCATCCCATCCTGAGTGCACCCTGGCCACTAGAAACATGGTGTCCCAAGGCAGGACCTTGAGTCTGGATAGGTTTCCTAGCTGGAACCAAGAACCCCAGGCCTGGGTGACAATGCTAGGATGTCCCCCACAGCTGACATAATGGGGCTGGGCGGCCAAGCTGAAGACAGAATTCCTGGGTCCTGAAACAGGATTCCTGGGTTCTGAGATAGGACTCCTGGGTTCCCAGCCAGGCTCCCTAGCCAAGACATTCTCTTAGTGTGACACAGCAGGGGGGTGGGAATGGCAAGGACTTGCTGAGTTTGGCCTTTTGGTACCCATTCTTTGCCCGGGGCATCCTCATCCACCTGTCTCGGTCGGGGGCAGGAGGAGAGGGGACAAAAGCCTGTCATTACCTGGCCCAGAGAAGCCTCCCTGTGCCCAGAGCCAGCCCCCTGCCCCGCTAATCACAGTCCCCTCATTAGCCAGCCCCTCATTCAGCCCTGATGAAGGGAAACAGCAGGGGATCCCCTTAGAGCTGAAATAACAGGCTGGGGCAGGGATCCTGCCCTACCTGTCCTGCCCCAGGCAAGCATCACTCATGGGATGAGGAGTCTGGTGGGACAATGTGAAGGACAATAGGGACAAGGTGGGCTTGTTGAGGTCCTTGTGTCCAACACCCTGACTTAGACACTGCTTTGATTAGCCAGTGCTGGAGCCAGGGCAGGGGCTGCAGATGCTGCCCACGTGTTGCTGGGGGGGATGATCCCATGCTCTGCTCACCCCTATGTGTGTGTGCCAGGCATGCATAGACCTATGCACACATGCGTGCAGGTGTGCCAAGTTCTGCCACCCTCTCACACCCAGCAGTAAGCTCCTCCAGTGATGCCAACTGCTGCTGTCCCATCTGCCCTACACCATGACAGGCCCTGGCCCTTGCCATCCAACCACCACTGGCTATGGTGGGCAAAGCTGCATCCCAAATACCCACCTGGGGTGCAGCCTGGCCCCATCCCTGCACCCCCACCCTGCTGCCCTGCAGGGACCATGAGTACCTTTGGGTCTCTGTAACATGACTGCCCCCAACATGTTCACTGGAATAATTGTGGGGCTGGATGGGACCACGTAAGCTGGGTACACCCTGGCTCTGCTGGAGAATCTGGACTTGTCAGTGGTCCAAAGTTTGGGTCCCCATGTCTGGTACATCCTCACATTCTGGGTGCCAGCAATGGGTGGGTACAGGGCAGGCTGCAGGCACCATGGCAGGTAAGGGTTATGGCTGCAGCAGGACAATGTTCCCAGTACCTTTCCAGTAGGAGCTACAAGGCTTATTAACAAGATATCATGGCATAGAATGGAGGGACATCATTAGGAATGGAGAGCCAAGCTCAAAGGCCCAGCCGCTGGGCACCCCAGGGCTCTATCCCTTCTCTGCCAGCCAGGATCTGGCCTCACTTGCTCAGGAAGGAGACCCTGACTCAGCAGTCAGTGATGGAGCAGTGACAGCCCCACTCCTCCCTCCTCTCTGCTGCTCCAAACCTTTCCCTTCGCTTAATGCCTGGGAGGTGCATACCTCCCCTACCCCAGCCAAGAGCCCATGTCCTGCCTGGTGTGGCTAGGAAGGCACAGAGGCACAGCCTTGCATGGCCTGGAGGGAGGTGTCCCTAGGACAGTCCCCTGGCTGCTGGGGATACTGAAACGGGTCTGGCATCACCACAGTACTCGAGCCCCATCTCCCTCTCTCCCTGAAGGATGCTCTGGCAGTGATCAGGGCCGGGCAGGGCTGCTGGCTCCGTGTGTGTCTCCCTTTGGGCTTAACCCAGCATATCTCTTCCACTACACTCCCTGCCTCAGTTTCCCTTGCTGCCAGGGAACGAACGGTGGCACAGCCTGAGTTGCCCTGGGCAGGCTTTGGGGACGGGGAGGCAGAGCAAGGCTCAGCACAATGAGCAGCTCCCATGTGCCCACCTGTGGCCATGGCTACACTCCCTGCTCAAAACCATGTTCTCACTCCTGGTGCAGAGCTGCGGGCAAAGGGGTTTTCCACGAGTAGTGTGAACTTGGCCAAAGAGCTGGACTCTCCTTAAGACCAAGCATCCCTGTGTGGCTGGTACCATCCTGCACAGTGGCAGGGATAGCCTGGCTCACTGGGGCCATCCCAGCCTGGTGGCTCTGCCTGTCCAGTGCCCAGCCCTGTGGCAGCCCCTGCCCAGTGGGCACCTCATCCCCTGCTCCAGCACCAGGAGATGCCCGTCCCCACCAACATTGATCCCGGGACATCCTCCAGCCACAGTGGCAAACACACAGCACCACACTGCCCGCCCAGGCCTGACTTGTCCATCCAGTCCAGCCGCCCCAACCACCCGGCACAGAGGTGGCAGGTTTTTACCTGGTGTGACTCAGTGCCTGCCTGCAGTGCTAGCAGCCCCAGTCCCTCACTGCCCGCCCAGCATCACTCAGCAGGGCTGCCACAGCAACAGTACAGAGCCATCCAGCACTGGGGTGGGATGCTGGAGCCCGGGCACGGAGCCAGGGAGGCAGGACAAGAGCCAGGGTGATGCATTGCCCCAGCTTGGTGCTCCAGGAACTTGCCCATCCGGATGGGGAAGAGGCAGGTGCCAAGCAGCCATCCGGGAAATCGCGGCAAGACCCAACATGACTGGCCTGACAGGCTGGGAAACAGCCGGAAAGAGACAGCCTGGCCCCTGTGTCGCTGCTTTGGAGCCACTGCTCCTGGGAGAGGCACCAGGAAGAGCTCGGGGCTGGTCCCCAGCTACCTGCTCACACAAGAGCTCGCCAATTCACTGGTGGTGCTCACCAAAACACTACTGCACGCCAGGAGCTGCTGCTAGGGACACTCGCACGTGTGTGCAGGTGGATGGACACATGCCATGAACATTGCATGCACCCTGCAGTGCACACTGCTGCGTAACACACACCACCTATGTGCACACCCCCTGCACCCCACTCTACTGCATCCTCCTAGGTGCTACGCAGACGCCTGCACGTATGTCCCACATGCATGCACAGCATACACACACACACACACACACAAACACACTGTGCATATACTGGTGTCCACCATACAAATATGCACTCCAAAATTGCCCCCATCTGAAAGCATGTCCTACATACATTTATATGTCACATACACACCATGTGCACCCACCACATCCATATATACTTTACCCAGACCCCACACCATATGTCCCCCTGCCATATCTGTGTGCACATACCTCATGCATGCAACCCCACCATGTGCCCACTCACCAACCCCTTCACCTCACACCTCCATGGCTCAGTTTGGGTTCACATGTGTCATGGGGACAGACATATGGCACACCCCCACAGACACTGCCAGACCACACACACCCCTAGCACACGTCCCCACACTTCTTTCCATCCCATACGCAGACTGATCCCCCACTCAGTTGTCCCAGCAAAGGGCTGGTGAGGTGCTGTGGTGTCCTGATCACCTGGACCCATCTTCCACCCATGTAGCTTCCACACACATGGCCATGTTGTCCCTGGCTCGGTCACTGCTGGTACCTGCACATGCTGGTATTGGTGTGAAGCCCATGGCCCCACAGGAGGACATCCAGGGTGGGGATCACTGCCATGGTGTGCTGGGAATCACACCTTGCTCCAGCGCTGGGCCAGGTCTCAACAATCCTTAGCACAGCTTTGCCGGGCCCCACAGTGGATTTGGGGAGTGCCATGCTGGGATTGATGGCACAGTGGTGGGAGAAGCACATGTGCTCCCTGCTGACAGTGAGGGGCTGCTGGGGAGAATGTAGGGGAGCCCCCATGCACCCCTCCCTCTACACCCCATCCCTACAGCCTCTTCGGCACCCACTGCCACCAGACAAGTGCTTCCCATGTGCCTAACGCCTGTCATGGTTATTTTTGCAAATGCCAGGCCAGCCCTTGTGCTGGGAAATGCCACTGCTGGTGTGGCTGGATGGGGATGTGGGGCAGTGCATGTGGCCCTGAGCAGGGGCCAGGGCTGGGCAGACTGGCTGCCAGCAGGGTGAGGTTGCTGGCAGCACCACTGTGCTCTTCGAAAGAGTCAGGCACCACAGCGAGCCGGGCAGGAGGCAGCAGGAGGATAGGGAGGCAGCGCCTGGAGCTGGGAAGCACTGGTGGAGGATGCAAACCCTTTCCATGAGCTGCCTGGGGCAAAGGGTTCAAGGGTGGGTGCTCCCCAAGCTCCCCGCAGGATGCACTGAAGCACCCCCAGGGCATGGCAGAACCGTTTGCCCTGCTGGGATCCAGGGTGGGAAACCCAGCTCTGGGGCAGGGTAGAGCAGCCTGGAGCATCCTCGTAGGGACAGTACCCGCGGTGTTGCACGGAGCCATGAGCGGGCACCGGAGCCAGGGCGAGCTGACAGCGGGGCCAGGCGCAGGCAAAGGTTTTGGCAGCGGAGGTGCCGGTGACTCAGAGCTGGCAGGAATGTGGGAAATGCAGCCGGGCTGCGGTGCCACGTGAGGTGCAGGCAGGGCCAGGCCTGCCAGCATGGCCAGGCTCCGTGCAGCCACGCTCGGCCGGGGCAGCGAGGGCACCCTGCTGACGAGGCATCATCAGCAGGCCCTAATTAAGCGTGTGGGTCGCGCGGACGGGTTCAGCTCGCCTTTCTCCGCAGCGTTGAGCAACCCACCCGCCTGCCCGCAGCTTTTGGATGCTCAGGGGCCATGTACCCAGGACCTGTCCGCTGCAGCCCTGCACTGGGTGATGGTGGTCTATGGGAGCTCCATGGGTGAGTGACAGCGGTTGGGCAGGGTGAACCAAAGCTTCCAGGGTTGCCAGGAGTGGGAACTGCAGACCCCAGCTCTAGACTTGTGTCCCCCATCGTGATGTGCTTCCATGTGCCCATGGGTGCTGCCAGTGCCCTGTGGGACCCCAGTCCAGCCCTCCCCCAGTGTGTTTGCTGCCAAACAGACATTATGCTGCTGGAAGAAGCTAGTCTTCCTAGTCTTCCCAGGGTGTCAATTGGATATGGCATGAGCTGCTTCTCTGCCCCTAAATGCCTCCAACCACCCCAGGACAGCCAGAGGATGGCTCTGGAAAGCAGCTATTTCTGGTAAGACCTGGAGCACAGGCATTTGCAGGTGATGTTGCCTTCAACAAGGGATGGGGAAGACCCCACAGGAGCAGGCAGTGGCAGCAGCTCTTGGGTGCCTGCATTCTTCATCTAGGACAGAGCTTGTGAGTCCTTCTGGGCAGGGCCAGTGTGTGTCCAAAGGGAAGTGGCTGAGGAATTTGATGCCACAGGGAGAGGGAAAGGCTGCAGAGAGGTGGGTGTCGGGTAGTGGCTTTTCTGGAGCATCCCAGGAGTGCAGGCAGGACTTGGGCTGACAGCAGAGGTAGGAATGAGGCTGGCTGTGATCCAGTTAACCATGGTGCTCAGTCACCAGGTCAAAAGCCAGATGAATGAGGCCACTGACTGAGCAACAGGGGCCAAACACAGGCTCCAAAGTGCAAGGAGGTTGTTGGCATCCTCTCTTCCACTCGAGCGTGCTGATGGACCCCTCCTGGAGCAGGAACGGGTCCTTGGGGCACAGATGGGATGAAAATAGTGTGCAGAGATTTGACATGAAGAAACAGCCATGTGATACTTGCCTGCTTATCCCTATCCTACTAAGGGCAGCTTGGAAAAGCAAAGTCCCAGTGGAAAAGGGGTTCAGGAACCAGCAAGAACTCCCATGCAGTAGTCTTACAGCAAGGGAGGTGTTTACAGGCAGGTTTGGATGCCTGAAAAAGTGGATGCGAGCCAAGAGGTGATGCTGTAGCTGGGTAGGGACATCTAGGGGCAGAGGGCACCCTTCAGGCCACGGGCAGTGAAAGGCAGAAGGGCAGGAAGTTGCGGGGTCAGAGTGAATCAGGTGCGAGTCACCACCAAACAAAAGGTGAGATGCTCGGATAAGAACCACAGCTGACTCAAGAGTTTCCACCTCTTCCAGAGGGTGACCACAGGGAATGCCCAGGGACCAGCTGGAACCCCCCTTTGCATGGGGCCAGCACTGGAAAGAGGTGGCAATTGAACACCCATTGGGACCCGAGAGCTCAGACACATTAGCGGGAGCTGCACCAACTGCTGCTAAGGGCCCCCATCCAGTGCTGGTGTCTTGAGGCATGGAGGGTCCCAGGGGATCCCAGTAGCCAGCCTGGGAACCTGAACTCAGAGCTCATACCTTCCTGAAGTGCTGAAGCAGAGGCTGTTTGGATTAAATAGGTGAGATTTCCCCCTTATTAGCGGGCTATTAATCACATTCAGGTTTTTTTTAAATGGAGCTGTTGCACAACAGGTTGAGTAACAGCCTAATAACAGGCTGTAAATCTCAGTTTGCTCTCCGGGAGATTACAGATGTTAATAACAGATAATGAGCCACAGCTCACGAGCTGCTCCTCTCCCCCGCCCCTTTGATCCCTCTACTCTGCCCGTCACTGTACCCAGCCCCTAGGATGGAGCAGGGCTGCAGGAGACCCCCGAAAATGCAAACCAAGAGGTTTACCCAGCACCACCACCGGCAGAGCTGGGGTCCAACTGCCCAGCCCTGCTTGCAGAAACCAGCCCCCACTAACTTGCAGCCCCCTACCACTGCCCATGCTGTCACCCCACACCTATCTAGACCAGTTTTTAGGGTCCTTTGCTCCACGTGCTGATTCATGCGACCCATCTTTAGCTGTGGGAGCAGAAGGAGCAACATCAGTGCACCCAAGGCTGTACGCTTGCAGCCTGGGGGAGCTGGCTGGGAGCTGGCTCAGGTCCCCAGGAGCTTGGGTGCCTTCAGGACTTGTGCAGGATGGCTGGGGCAGGCAGGGCTTGGCCCCTGCTCTGACTGCTGCCAGACCCTGGGCATAACTCTCCCCATCCCATGTCCTCCCTGCTGCAATCAGCACAGGGCTCTGGGACTCATGCATGCTCAGGGCTGCTCTTCGGCTTGCTACCACTCTGGACATGGTGAGATCAGAGCGTATCACACACAGCCTGTTGCACTGAGACAGGTAGCAGCTTGCTCAGCAGTGCTATGCAGTGGAGCTAACCCCTGTGAAACCTGCTGGGGAGGTTTCCAAACCCATCCCCTCCTCACCTCCTGCCTGCTGCCCCATCCCTACCCAGGGCCCCCTTCCCAAATTGGGGACTGACCACCAATGTGACTTTCCATCCTGGATGCATGCAAGTGCTGCCTGCATCTTTCCTCTGGGATACACACACAACACACCCCTGCAAGCCCTGGGGCAGTCAGACACTGCTCTGGGGACAGGCACAGTCCCAAAAGGACTCCCTCTCTCCTTGCTCCATGCACTGGCTGGGAGCAGGAGGATGGAGGGACCCTGCAGGAGGGGTTGAGTGTGCATTGCCCCCAAAGGACTTTCTCCTGCTCCTGACCTGGGTCAGACACCACAAGGCACAGGAGGAGGGTGACAGTGGTGCAGCCTTTGCCATAGGGTATGGAGTGTTCCTTCCATCCTCAGGTCCAAGAGACATCCCACACAGGTGGCAGCCATCCCCACCAGCATCCTCCCAGCACTCCGCAGGATATGGTCCCACAGCCACTGCTATATGGAACGCAGAGGGGCTGGCAGGAGGCATGGGACAAGGTGCAGGAGTCACCCAGCAGGCAGGGCTGGTGAAGGCAGTGAGTCAGTGCCAGCTTTCCCTACCAGGGTGGGACTGCCACAGTCACCCAGCGTCCTGCCACACTCACCATGCACACTGGCCAGCACCAGGCAGCTGGCAGGCAGGGCAAAACCTGCTCCCCTGCCCCGGGATTCCTTCCCTAGCATGCAGAGAGCCAGCAGCCCATCCCCAACCCCAGCAGGTCAGATCAGGCATGGTGCACACAGTGGTGGCGGCCCATCCCTTGTGCAGGCACTTGATGTTCCCTATCCTGATCTGTACAAAGGGGTGCAGAGGGTTGGGAGTTGCTGGGTCCCCCCAGTGCCATCAGTTATGGTGGAGAAGGGTGGTTATGGAGAAGGATGGGTGGGGAAGCAGCTGTGCTTACTGTGAGAGCCGACTGCTGGCCAGGAGCTGTGAGCCAGCTCCCTGCATGGCACTAAACCAGTGCAGGCAGCACTTCTGTGCTACCACATAGGTATCCTTGTGTCCCTTCAGGAGCATCATGCCATCCCTCCAGCAGACCTGGGACACCGATGGAGATGGACACCAGGAAAGCTGTAGCCAGGAGCCCATCCAGGCAAGGCTTGGTTTCCAGCATCTGCCTACGGCAAGGATTATGCAATGACCCAAAGGAGCTTTCATGTCCTGAGCAGGAGTCATAGAACCACCAGCACATGGGACCACATCTCTGCATGGCTACCTTGGGTCATGGGGCAGTGTCCTCTCCGCACCCAAGGAAGGTGATTTAGGAGGGGCCCTGGATATGCATAGAGGATAAGCAAGAAGGAAAGCACTTCCCAAGAGGAGGTGGAGCTGGTGCATGCTGGTGGAGCTGCGAGCACACCTTGGGAGATCCAGCAACCACAGCCAGGCCACCCTGGGGTGCTGGCCATCCCACCCAGCCCAGCCTCCGGCGCCCAGCACCCCGTTAGGTGGATGCCAAGCAGTGCTGTCCTGGTATGTGGCACCCAGGCTGCCGGCCCTTTCCCTAGGGACACCTCACAGCGGGATGAGGACAGTGCCACTCCCTGGCACAGGGAATGTGGGCCAGGGCTGCTCCAGCCAGTTTCCTTTAGGATGTTGTTACTAACCCCACACGTGAGTCACAGTGTCTGTGGGTGGCCCTGGCTCCGGGTGTGCGGTGGGGGCTGCACCCCTCCCCAGCCTGTCCATGGCCACATTGCTCCACAACGTGCATGGGGACCAGAGTTCCTCCATGCTGGTCTAAGGGGAGGGAAACCTCAGCAGCAGGGTGCTGGAGCAGGGTGCAGGCACAGAGGTATCCCCATCCCGGCCCCCAGGGAGGGCTGATGCCCCTTCTCCATCCTGCTCCTTGGGCTTCCCCGCGGCCAGAGGCTGCCTTGAGCAGCGTGACAACCACCGAGGCGGTGATGAAAGCCGGCGGAGGGGAGGTTTGTGGCCTGGAGGCTACTATAAGAAAGCCCGGGACCTTTGATATGCAGAAGCCTCCGGCCCCGCTGATTGCATTAGCGGGTTTAGTGCCCGAGTAAGCACCCAGCCCCCGCTATCAGGAGCTGCTCAAGGGCTCAGGTCCCATTTTAGATGCAAATGACCCTGCAATTGTGGACTTGGAGGGGAGAATAACTCCAAAATCACCGCCGGGTGGAAGCAGACCTGGCTGGAGACAAAAAGGTTTCCAGGCGCCTTGAGTGGTCCTAATCACCGCATTGATGGCTCAGGTGCGGAGCATCGCAACCTCGATAGCTTCCCGGAACCAGCCTCTTTATGGGAAGTGCACATTCCCGGAGGAATCTCCCACCATTCCCGCTGCCAGCCCTGGCTGCCCGCTTATCCCCCTGCCTGCTACTAATGTCCCCAGGGGTAAGCGGCTCATACCCCAGGGCTGGAGCTCAGCTCTGCTCTCGGCTTTGAAGTGCATCAGATTGGGCTAATGGGGAGATGTGTCTATCAAACCCGCACACAGAGAGGCTGCGGGGGGCGACCCTCATCCAGGTTCAGGGGAGGTGACCAGGCATGGCCGGAGCCCCCTTGGTGTCCCCCCAGCCCCTGTGCCCACTCTGGGCACAGTGTACCAGGTGAGCTGGAGCAGACTCACCATATTTGAGCCACTTCAGGAGCACCCTGACTCCCTAAATCCACCCAAACACTCAGAGCAATGCTGGGCCACAGTGCCACTGGGATGTGGCAGCCCCCAACACCCTGAGGCAGCAAGGAAGACTTTTCTGGTCCTGCTCCCAGCACCATCCTGGTACTGCTCTACTGGCCCCAGGGCACCTTGTGGCACCCCACATCCCCATCCCCTAAGCTTCTCTGGCCTTTACCTTGGGCAGTGGGGTGTTGGGGAGCTGCTCCATGGCTCCCTACCCCCTAATCCTGGGCTATAAGCCTAAGAGGGCAGGGACCCCAATGGGCTTGGTGTGGGGAGTGCCTGGGATGTGGGCCTGGGTCTCCTCTGCCTGAGAAGCAGCCAAAAAACCAGCTTCACATTGCTGCCCATCTCCATGGAGAGCTACACGGAGCCTCACTGCAGCCCCATAGAAACTCTGCCTACCATCCAGCAGCGCCAGCCCCAGAGCAGAATGAGGGATGTGGGGCCATGCATGGGGTGCAGCGGTGGAGCCAGGGTAGTCTTACCCCTGGAGATCCCCTCTCCAAACCCCCCAGCTCTCCGTTACCCCATGGTGTGGGCTCAGCCATGGCCTGGACACTTCCCCCATCCACCCCCCCCCCCCATCAGCCGACTAACCCTAATACGAGCCATGAGTTCTGTCAGGCCCCTTTCATTCCACATCTCTGGGGTGGGAGATGGATATAGTTGGCCATGGGATTTTCCAAGGGCTGATGGCCGCCTGGACCTCACAGTGTGTAGGGTGCCAGGCGAGGCAGGAGGGACTGAACTGGCACGGTGGGGAACAGGGGACCTCAGGGTCCTGTGCAGTGCCTCATGGTCACCATCACTTTCCAAAACAAGGGGACAGGCAGGCAGGTGCACGGGCAACAGCCTCTGCATCCATCCTGCAAAATCACATGTCTTTGCTTTGATGTAGGTGGAAAATTCCCTGTTTGTCCAGGAATCTGAGGGGCCGGGGACTCCAAAATTGGCTGCGATCGGTGAGGGATTAAAAGCGTGTTTTGTTGGAAAGATTTTTCCTCTCCTGACCGGGGAGGAGACATCCGAACCCTATTTTCCTTTTTGCGCTGGGACACACGCCAGTGCAGCCAAGTGTTCCCCGGAGAGCCACAGGACACAGCGGCTGCGCCGAGACCCTCGATGGCACTTGGGATCGCTTGGGAATTAGCAGCAAGGAAGATGGAGCCGAGGAAAATGGATGCCGTTAGAGGTTGGGTTTGGGCTTGGGGCTGTTTGCCTGTAGCCTGAACACACGCCGAGGTCGGGCAGGGATCAGGCTCGGCTGTGGATGTTAAAACAGCACCTCGAGTGCCAAGGACCCTCCTACTCTGCCACGGGCTGGGTGGATCCCGGCCCCGCTGTGCACCTTGTGCTGCTGGCGATGCGCTGCACGCCCGGCCGGCTCCGCTCCAGCACCGCAGCCGCTGTAGGGCTGGGAGGCAGGGAGGGGTGTGCTGCTGCTCCTGCCGCACGCCCGGCCATGGGGGTGCATCTGCGCAGGGACAAACAGCCCCTGGCCATCCCCAGCACTGTCTGGTCAGGGGATGCATCCTCTGGGCAGGGTGATGGGCTCCAGCCCCAGCAGCACAGTGCCCTGGAGAAGGTGGAGAGGAGCATCCTCATCTCCTGGCATCACCCCCAGCAGCTGGGGTCACAGGAACTGTTCATCCCAGGGTGGTGGTCTCTGCTTTGGGGCCCTTCACCCTCAGGGTGGTGTGTGGGACCACACTTGCGGGATGGCAGTGCGCCTTCTGCCTGCTCCCTGCAGGGCATCTAAGGGCAGGAGCAAACTGGGGTTGCCGCACCAGAGCCATCCAGGGAGCGAGGAGGAGAGAACGAGTGCATGCTGAGGCTGGGAAATCTCAGGCTTCCCTCTAATCCCTCCCCTGGAGCACTGCCTTGCTATCCCACTGCTTGCGAATGGCAACTGGGTCCCCTGAGGATCAAAACCTTGTGAGAACCTGCCCTCCGAGGCACCTGCTGCCCTGCCAGCCCTGCAGAAAGCTCGGGCATTGAAGGCTGTGATAAGGATCTTCCTCTGTCTTTTCGGATGTAGGTGCTGCCCTGGGGAACACTGGCAGCCAAGCATAGGCTCTGCTGGAGCCGGGATGCTGCGGCTCTGACTCAACTGACTGTGGCACCTGCAGCACTGCACATGTGTGTGTACATTCACCTGCAATGAGTATGAGAGCTTCCTGAGGGTTATGCTTGTGCCACAAAGCTTCAAATCTTAATGGCTGCTCCAAGGCAAGCCCTGTTCATCACCAGAACATCTGAATCCCCAGCAAAAGGCTCTGCAGTGATCTGTCATCATCCCTCTCTTGCCTGTCCAGATTTGCCTCTGTCCATCCTTGAACCAAGAGATTCCCTCCATTCCCACTGTCTCCACTGTCCCTGGTGCACACCGGTGCTGCCAGCACAGCCAGAGTAGGCGAAGCAGCCGGTTCTCTCCGAGTGACTCATGCTGAAATACATGACGTTCACCATAGTTCAGGGCTTTTGGCTTGGATGAGAAAAACACCAGGGCGTAAGAAAGTTTCTTTACAAGTTCCTGTTAAAACACTGGAGGGACTTCTCCTCCCACTTGGTTACACTCCACTTTTTTGGGGAGAAAGGTAACATTTTTATAAAAAAAATCCTTTTTTATAATTTAGAAGGCAAAACCGGACAATTAAGCAAAATGTTTTGCCTTGATTTATATATAAAAAAACCCCAAAATGAAGGCCATCTGGGTTCACCCCAAACAGCTCCCAGCTGCACAGAGCTGCTCCAGCCAAGCCTTAGTGGCCCAAGGAGCCACTCTGTGCCCACTTGCCCACAGGGCCATGCCATGACCATACAGGGCAGCGCTGCCCGTGCTGGCGCAGCGATCCGGGCAGCCCGACGTGGTTTCGCTGCTGCGTTTGCTCGCAGGGTTATCTGCTCCGGAGCTGGTGTTGGTTTTGGCACGCAGCGCCGGGACCACACCTACTATTTAAATACCACAGCCAAGGGCTCGGAGGGGAAAGGGAAAGAAAAAAAAATGAGGGAAAGAAAGAAAACGAATATGAAATGTTTGTTGTGGTTTGGAGATACACACACACACACATGCACACACAACACAAACACACAAGCCCGGCTCCGGGTCGCTGGCAGCCGAGGAAGGAAGACTCGGGCTAAGATTGTCTTCAAACCCGTGCTGATGAGAGGGAAACCCTTTGGGCCAAAATTAGTCCCTGCCTCATGCCAAGCCGGAGCCTGCTTTCGCCCGGGTTGGGGAAGCCGGGGCAGCCCCTATGGCACAGCCAGGGCTAGGGAGACATGCCAGTACTTCTCTGGTGGCTGCCCTCCCGCTGGGCTAAGAAAGGCTGGAGAAGGGGTGCCAGGGGTGGAAATCCCCATGGAGGCAGCCCTGATTGGGATGAGAGAGTTATCCCTCCACAGCATCCTGGAATAGCAGGTCCTAGAGATGCCCATTGGGGTGACAGCACTCACAGTGGAGCTGGGGTAGCAGGGACAGAGACAGGCAGCACTGCCACTTGGTGCTGGCATCGAATAAATGGGCACCCAGCAGCTGCGGCTGGAAACGGGGATGGGTGTCCCATGGGAGCAGGTGCTCCAGACAGCCTCTTGCCTTCGGGACCAAGAGGCATCTGGGATGGACTCGTTGACAATGCGACCCTACCACAGGCACAGCGGCGGATGGGAAGTGGTGCCATTTACCCCCTGTCTTCGCTCAGCTCGCCTGGGGCAGGTCCCACTCCCCCTTCCCCAGTATTGGCTCTGGAAAGGCAGCTGCAGGCATGAAACAGCAGCAAGGTGTCCCGAGGGGCGCTGGGTGGCCGAGTTGTGCTGTGCCAAGCCATGCCACACAGCGAGGCCTGCCGAGGCGGCTGAGCAGGTGGATTACCGCCACCTTCCTTTCCCCAGGCTCCTTCCCGAAGTTTTCCCAATGATCTCACTGGATGCACATTTCCAAATCGTTTGGTTGATTGTTTCATCATCGGAGGTCAATTAAAGAGAAGGCAAGTTCCTGTCGCCCCACTCCGAACCCCTTCACTGCCAGAGCCCCAGAACAAAGGGAGGAATTGGGCTTGGGCTTGGCCAGCTTGGATTCCCATTTGATTATTTCCAACAAGGGAGCAAATCTATTTTGGAGCCGGTATTCTCAGGGGATGAGCTCACCAGCACAGAGCATGAGCAGGGTTGGGGAGAAAAAAAAATACAGCCTTTTGTAATATGTTGCAAACCTATTTACTACCAGGGTAATTAAATGCCACTTCCTGGAGCAGAATGAAGCAGCTTTATGTAATGATGGCACAAAGGGATTTGCTCCCGATGCGAGGCAGCTGCTGCCAGAAGTGTCTGTGCGTGTTGCAGGTGGGAGGATGCACTTCCATGGGCTGCACGTGGGCAACTGCACCTTGGCATCCATGTATGGATGCTGTGATCCAGGGCTGGTGTCCCACACTGGAATAGGTGGCCTTGGCGCTGTGCATGTCCCGGGGGCACCGGATGGCAGCAGGGCAGCTATTCTGTGCAATGCTCTGCAGTGTGTCATTTACACCTGCGAGGTGGCTGCGGGCTGCATGGGAGGAATAACAAAATCAGATGTGCTGGAAAACAACCTCCACACAGAGCAGGATGGCTTCCCAGCTCCCTGTGTGTCCTGCTGTCCCCTGCACTGTCCCCCTCTGCTTCACACCAGGTCTGTGTCCCCATGGGTGGCAGTGACTCATGGCACAGCCCATTTGCTCAGCCCCACACCACAGCTCCTATAGGACAGTCATTCCCGTGCCCGGGTGGCAGTGCCACGCGTACCATGGCCACACCAGTGCCCAGCCTCCGGGGCCAGCCGGGCTTTCTCTGGGCTGGGAAATGGCACGGAGCAGGGCTGACCAGCACTTTCCCTGCCTCTGTGCAGAGCAAGGGAGGTTTTCCCCACCCATTAAGAGTGTGAGTTCATTGGAGGCTCAATACCTTAGAGTATGACTGGGAAGGAGGGATGGAGGCTGCTCAGAAAAGAGTGGTGGATTTTACCTGGATTAGTTGAAACTTTTGCAGTTGAATTGCTCATACGTGATGTACAGCTGTTAATCCCCAGTGCACAAGAGAAGGGCTTTAATGTGCGCATCCCCTGTGCTACGCAGCCGTACTATGATGCCTACTGTGAAACTCTCTGTGTAACCTGCTGGCACTGTGTCTTGGGCTGTTTTCGTAAAGATAAATCAGAATTAGTGATTCTAATCAGCACAGGTCTTCTCCAACCTGGGTACTGGTGGCAGCCAAAGTGAATGCCTCCCACAGCCACGGTCCAGACCCTGTGGAATATTACTGGGGCATGGGGCAGGATGCAGCCCTTGGTGGGCACGTGAGTGCACCCGTTCACACATGAGGCTGCTGCTGCGAGGACTGGCTAGACACCTCAAGCATGTTGTGCTGCCAGTGGAGGCTGTGGTGTGTTACAGGTTGGGGCATCTCTCAGCACCATGCTGGGTGTGATGTCCCCTCCAAGCTGGGGGATACCCCATCCATCGCAGTGCCGGACCCCGTGGATCTGTACAGAGCCCGGTGCTTTCAGTTTTCCTGAACCAGTGAAAGTTAAGCAGTGGAGGAAAAACGTTGCTGTATGTTATAGAGGAAGAGAGGTAAAAAGGGCAGGAAATTTGCACCATGTCCATTTCCCCTTGGCCCCCGGCTGCTGCTCATTCCGGATTCGGGATTTGCGTAGGCTGAGTTAAAAATAACAGGGGTATATAAAGAAAGACGGTGAGGGCTGCGCTGGACCCGCAGCCGCCAGGGCACAGCCAGGCAGCAGGCAGAGATCAAAGCAGGATGCGGTCCAGGCGGCACAGTGGGGCCGGGAGCGCGTGTGGGGTCTGTGGGGTGTCACAGTGTGGGGAGTCAGGGTGCCCAGCTCTGCTGGCTCAGCAGCCTCCACGGGAGATGGGGCCATGTATGTTGCTGGGGGCGAAGACATCACCACGAACCCCTGTCCTTCCGTATTGTTTACTCCACAGTGACATTCATTGGGAAAGACCTGACCCAGCTCCTGTGGCTGGAATGAGCCTGGATGGGGGCGTTGGATGTGGTCCCTTTCCAGAGCACCCCATCCTAGGGCAGAGCTCCCTGCTGGTGCTGCCAGGGCTCTGCCTGTGTTCCAGAGCCTCCAGCAGTCCCACACCTCGGCCGTGCATCCCAGTGTTCCCGAGGCCTGGGCAGGCAGGGCGGACACAGCAGCTCCATCGGTCGGTGCAAACGAATCTGCCCTCTGTGCCCTGATAACATTGTGTTTGTTGCAGAGCGGGAAGAGCCTGCCAGCACACGATAAGAGCAGATGACTTTACTCTGGACCCGCTCCGGATTGAATTATGTTTTAATTTCATTTTCAGTTCCTCTTTTCTTTTCAGGAGGGGAAGGGGGCTTTGGGGTTTATGGGCAGGTCTGGGGGCTCCTGGACCCTTCTCGAGGCAGGCCAGCCCCACATAGAGGGGAGGATAGAGAGTAAAACCCAGCTAGGTCTGCTTTCTGTTCTCAGGGACGTAGTCCTGGAAGGCCAACAACAGGGGTGTCCTGCTGCATGGGATCTCATGGCACCTACCTATGGGGTCCCCTGCAGAGCTTTTGGGTTTTGCCTCCCATTGAAGCAGAAGCTCTTCAGGCTGTGATGCCGTGGCTGGTATTGGAAGGGCTCATGTTTCCCATCGGAGAGGGGGCACCAGAGATACCCCAAAGGGGAGTCCCTAGGTTCAGCTGAGCTCCAACTGACCCAACTGATCCAACAGCAGAGGATGCAGCGCAGGTGTTTTTCAATCCCCAGTGTTTTGTGGAGTAGGGAAATCCTTTGGGTCTCCTGGGGACCTCACAGAACAACCCAGGCACTGTGACATCTGCTGCAGTGTCATAGGGCATCACTCCCCTAGTTGCCCCACACGTGCTGTGGGGAGGGTGCCGGTGCCGTGGCACTGTCGCAGCATTAGCAGGGCTGCCAATGCTCTGATGGAACTTCATGGAGCTACCGCCAGCGCACCACGCTGGGCATCACACACTCGTGTGCTGCCAGATGTGCCAAGAGCCCTTTAACCCTTTCCTGTTTGGCCATCACCTGGGCGGGCAGCCCTTCTCACCCTCTGTTTGCTCTGCCGCTGGACTGCCGTTTGATCTTCTGGGATGCCAGCGACTTGACAGCCTGTTGTAGTGGCACGGGAGATAATCTGCATTTCCTAAACACGCTTCTGTCAACAGCGGGCTGAGCACGCACCAGCTGCTCCTGCTGCTTCCCTCTTGGCTTGGAGGAGGCTCCGCTGGGGCTGGAACCCCCCCGTACCCACCCCATGGCTCACAGCAGGCAACCCCCCCTTGGTGCCGCCCTTCCCTGCTCCCTGCACGGTCAGCGCTGGCAGCGCTTGTGTTGGTGCGGTGCCTGGCGCAGTGCCGCTCCCCTCCGTGCCGGCCCTCCCACCGTAGCATCAGCAATAAGAGTTTCCTGGGGAATATCCCACATTTGCAAGAAATATTGGCTGTAAAAACCGAACCCGATCTACTGGCGACGCCTCTCTTAAAATAAGCCAGCGCTGCATGGGTGCAGACACCAAAACTGCCCGGAAAAGGGGAACACAAGTGGAATTAGTGTTTGTCTCCTGTGGCATCTGCTTTCACTTATCTATAAAGGTTTGGGGCAGGAACTGCCTTCTGATTAACCATTATTTGGCCAAGAAACAAATAATGGGATTAACCGGTGACTTAAATAAGCTACTCTTGGGGCCAGGCTAAAAGGGATTCCGAGTGATGCCCTCGTGCTTCATTCCCACTTTGGAGGTGACTTTTTCCAACGAAGTACTGTGCAGCCCATGCGTTTTGACCCGCTGGATAGCATTAATAAACACGCTCCCCCACCAGCAGCCAGGCACGCGGGACCCAGGCAGCAACCCAGCGTGTGCTCTGGAAACCAGGGCAGAGATTCTTGGTAAACGGGGGAAGACTTGAATCGTTGTTGTTCCACTGGATTACTGAAATAATTTATTGCAACGCTCCACCCTTATAATTAAAGTGTGGTGATGAAAGCAACTGGTAGAGTAGCTTTGGCTCCAGCAGTGGCGTGTGCATGTGCGCGCACCTCACCTCTGGTGTTTATATTTGTTTTTTTTTGAACCGACTCCTCACTTCTGAATAGCACAGGCAGCAGCCCCAGTTCTTAGAAAGGTATCTAAGGATGGAAAGCCCCAGAAAGCAAGGAGACAGGCTTCAGGAGATAAGGGCCATTGCTTCTTGACAAACGCAGCAGTAGCAGGGCCATTCCTGGTACCAGCTGGATGGGGGCCAAGTGAAGAAGGTCTTGCTGTGAGCTAGACAAGGTGGCAAGAGAGACCCCAAGAGGCCTGCACAGTGCCCTGGGTCTCCATTCCATGTCTTGACATGCCAGCATGGAGTAGGGCATCTATAAATGCCTCCTGTGAGGTGTGACATCCTGCTCCCCTTTCATCCTCCACTGTGGGAAGCCCTTGGGCGGACAGCACTGTCCCAGGGGCTCCATGGGGTGGGAAGGGTCTGACAGCCAGCCCGTGCCCACATGGCAGGACAGCCAAGGCTTAACCATGGTGTCAGTCCCCAGTCAAACGTCCTGCAGGGGCTGTGGGGCGAGATGAGGAGACGCAGGCAGGGTGCCAGTCCCCAGCAGGGTCTGCTGGGCAGTTATCTCTGCTCACACACGCACCCTGCATACGACCAGATGGGAGCCGGTGTGCTCTGTGCTGCTGATTGCCTCACCGACAGCACAGGCATGGGGGGACGCGGCCTCACGGGCACTGTTACGTGAAGTAAGTGGTGTGTGGACACCGGGCTCAGCCACCCCGGCCTGGCTCCCCGGCAGCACCTTTCCACGCTGACAGGCTTGCTGTCCCCTACGGCGAGTGCTGTGCCCGGCTGTAGCCCCGCACCAGCCCTCTCCGGCATGTTCCCACTCGGATCCGCACACACACTGACATACGCCACAGCCAGTGGCCCTGCTCCAAGCGGGGCAGCGTCCCACAGGACAGCCGGCTCTGCGATCTACAACCCCTCTCCCCGCTCACAAAGTGGGGCACAGCGTCAGGGAGCCGCTGAACCCCACTACGGAACGGGGACGGGCAGCAGAGACCTTTTGCTTTGCGATCCGCACCAGCACCCCTGCCCCTTACTCCAGCCGTTGGGCAGGGCACGGGTGGACCCAACTACGCACCCCATGCTCGCGGTGTGGGGCAGTGCGAGGGAACCCCAGCCACGTTGTCCCGGCCGGGCCGCGGGGCCATGCGGGCGGCGGAGCACCACTGGGCCTGGGGCGGCTGCCGACCCCCGCCCGACGGGGCAGTCCCCAGAGAGGGGGCGTGGCTTGGGCACCAAGGAAGCCAATGGAAGGCGTCGGCGGTGAATATCAATACCGGCCGGGCCAATGGGCGCTTAGCCATGCTGTTAACAGCTTAGGGGCGCGGGGTGGCGCAGAGCAGCGCTGCCGCCGCCGCGGGGAGCGGAGCGGTGCCGGGCTCCGAGCACCGCGCTCCCGTAGCCCGGCTCCGTTCTGGTCCCC
>JBCJKH010046327.1:0-37595 GCA_039877255.1 Loriculus beryllinus | reverse complement strand
CTTTTGGGGGGGGGGGGGGGAGGGGGGGAGGGAGGGAATAAGGGGTGGTTTGATTCTTATCTTTTTTTATAATGACTTTATTTTTTTTAAGAACTGTGAAGGGAGTTTTGTGGATTTTGTTGTTTGTTGTCTTTTGTTTGGGTTTTGTTGTTTGTTTTCTTTTTCCTAAAGGTTCTTCTGATTTCAAAGAATGAAGGGCCACCATAATGTCCTAGTTAATGTGCCAAGTGACTTACATGGGATGGGCTTCATCTAGGAAAACTAAAATGTTGTTATTCTGTCAGAGATATAAAATTTCTTGTAATATTTTTTCATCCTATTTTATTATAAACTCTTCCTCTACCCTAAAAATGTTGTGGAATTTATAGTAGGTCTGTTGTAGCTTTATCTGGCATTTGTGTTGTCAGACTTTTTTCACCAATGATGGGAGTTTCAACTGCTCAAGTAGTGCAAAAGGCAATAAATATTGAACCTGCATTAAGTTTTACTTTTTTGTTGCCACTATGCAGCTTCTCTCCAAAGAAGACGCAAAAGAGTCCACGTGTTGCAGGGGTCTAGCTGTGGGTTCTCCTGAAGTCAGTTGTGAGCAGTCTGTTTGATACCAAGATTGAAATCTTCTAGATGTCATCTTAGGAGTCATCACTGCATTTCTTCAAATGCATTTTCTTTTCAACATAGTAAGGCTTCAGGCAATGACAGGGTAATGTATTGAAACAATAGATTGTATTTTAATAATACTTGACCCAGAATGCACCAGAGAGATGTTTCTTGCTCAGTGAAGTGTGGTACTCTGATTCCAGTCTTTTTTCTAATTTAGAAAGCCATGGCACTGACGTAGCAGGACTGTAATTTAAACACTTAGAATACAAGATCTGATGATATAAATCTGGCAAGATATAAGTGGTACCAAAAGCATGCCTGTTCAGACTGCATCTACTTTCTTTTAATGAAGTTCTGCCATGAGGTGTATTTTCACCTTCTTAGTTTCTTTATGTAAAATTTAATCCAGGCCTTAATCTTTGTTAATGTTGAACTTTTTTTTTTTTACTGTTGCTATTTCTTTGCAAAATCCTGCACATAACATTGCATTAGACCCTGTTCACGTAGCTAAGTAGGGTGCTGCCCTGTGCTATTCACAGTCTAGGTAAATTCAGAAAAAAACAGTCAAGACTTGTCTGGGAAGAATGTATTGTTTGCTGGTGCCTCAGTCCATGAGTACAGCAAAGAATTTCTCATAGTTGCTCATTATTATCAATTGCAAGAGGACTAATCTGTTGTTTGCTCAAACATTATCAGTTGAGCAGTGAAATGCTTTGAAAAAGTAAATATTATACTTTTGAAGTTTGACAACGCAGCTGCTAATGCATAGATTACTTCTGAAAGATACTACTCTACCTACAGTGTAACAGGAAAAAAGTGTTTCTTGGTAATTGCCTTTTTCATATACTACATGCTGTGACAAAATTACTGAAACAAGGAGTTACTGTTACCCCCAGTGTATTGTTAAATCCCAAATACCAAGTATCAGAAATTTTCTTTCCTTGGCAATTCCACAAAAGTTTCAAAATTTCAAGAGGCACTTCATTTTTTTGGCCTTCAATGCAGGGAAGTGTTGAACCAAGGTGTGGCAGGGTAGGTTACCTCTAAACTTACAATAGGGGACCTAAGGCTAATTTCAGCTAAAAAAAAAAAAAAGAATATACAAGAAAAGTAAGACTGATTTTGTATGTTAGCGGAACAGTTCCCATTTCCTCTTTAGAGATGATGCAAATTGTATTTATGAAAATATACATGTCTGGTGAGCAGTTTATTTTCCAGTATTCTGAAATACATATTTAACGCTCTACTACTTAAAAATAGTGTGTTTTTCTCTAATATATACAGAAATCTATGATTTTAAAAATCACATTAGGAGGCACATTAGATCAGAGAGTTCATTACAGATTCTTTGGTTGTCTTTAACTGTTATGCACATGTGCGTCATTTGAGCTTAAAATACCCAACAAAAAAAACCCAACCAACCAACCAACCAAAAAAAGAACCAAACCACAAACACCAAAAAACAACAACAAAAAACTTTTTGCTTTTATTTTTCTTCCAGTGATCATGTCACCTAATCTGCAACATGCTCTTTACCTTCTCTCCCCCAATGAAGGATTTGAATATGAAAATATCCATTGGATTTTTTCATAGAGATTCTAGGTCTCCTTAGAGGAAACGGTTTCTTTATTATTAGTGCAAACAGGTCGAACAGTTTCCCTTATGTTGTCTAGCATTAGTCAGTGATCTATAAAGTTTAACATCATTTTTACTCCCAGTGAAGCTAATGAGATTAGTCATAGAAAACAATCTTTTTTAGCTGAAAGATATTTTATTCCCTCCTCTTGCCTGAAAAATTCAGTGAGCCGCTCTATTCACAGAACTTGCCACAATATTGTGTATTGGGAGGTTCCACAGACCTTTTAGGAAGGAGTTATGTAGCTTTCCCCCAGATGTTTTCCCTTTATTTCCTTAAGTATGTGGGATTTACTATATCAATTCCTGCCTGAAACACAGGAGCAGAAAAACTGCATTCACTGTTTAAATGTATTTGCAGAAGTGTACTAAATATTGCGATGGCAGAGTTTCACTCTAAAGCTGGCTCCACATCAAACAGTTTTAGGGATTAATTAAAAAATGAAGGTATTTTGAAATAATAAGTGGAAACTTCCCATAATGGATTAGTACATGGGAGGGTAGTTGATGTGTACAGTTGAGATCAAAGTATCTGATTTGTTAAAAGACTGAGTGTTTTCTAAAACAGCTTGAAATAAGTTTCATTTTCTCTGTATTTACAGCAAAGAAAGGTGACCTGACAAAGTGGAGAAAATAACCAAGGGAGCAACTATTTCAGACTTGATTCTAACAGATAGTGAGGCTAGAGCTCAGAGTCTGAAAGCAAAGGCCATTAGGATGTAACTGTTCTGAAAGCATAATACTTCAAAGAACCACTTGAACCACTGACTATAAGAAAAAGAAAGAATGATAGGAGAAAATCAACAGCAATGAGCATTAAAAGGTAGACTTCAGCCAACTTATAATTAGGTAGAAGTTTTCATTTAAGGGGGAAAGGTCTTGGGAAAGGTTCCTTAAAGAGGCAATATCAAAAGCACAACACAAAATTATTTTGATACAGAGCTTTAAAGGAGACTAGTTCTCAAAATTGAGATCGTGCCTATTCTTTACTTTTCTGTAATCATAACTTCTTCCATTCAAATTTAGTACATCTTAAACATAAATACACGCATACAAATGAACAATCCATGCACCAATAAAGAGCCATTAAGATAGCATTAAATTGTACAGCATATTGCACCCATTCATGGCATTTGGATTTATTTTTTAGTAACTCTCAGAGACAGGAAGAGAAATTTTCTTTCTTTGCCGAGGAGCCTGTTTTATACTATCAGACAACTGAAGCAAGAAACAGGTTTTTCATACCATAATGTTGCCATAATACATTAAACTGCTTACAGTCATGTCATGTATCACCACAAACTTAGAATTGATCCTGTGAGCTTGGCAAGAAATAGCAGTAATGTGAGCCACAACACAGAAGCCAATATGCCATCTTGGAGGTACATATTCTTCACTCCTAAGTAGAAACTCAAGCATGTTGTACACTTCCATTTCCAGAAACAAGCTTGTATACAGATACCCTGTCACTTCCACAAGTACTCAGCTCCATTGCCTTACCCAGCTGCAATCCCCTTGGGCTCTTAACAGCTTCCACAGCATTATTCCCAGCCCTGGCACCTACACTGCCATTCTCCAGGTCTCTTCCCAACTTTTGCCACCACTGCAGACTCTAAAACAAACTGAAACCTCTGTTTGGAGATACTGCTACCATTCTCCAGAAGCAATTTCTGAAAATAAATACGTATTTATCTTGTTTCCTGGTGCCTTCAATGCCAACAAGATCACCTTTAGGCTACGACCTCCCCCAGTACCTGGAAGGGGACACTTGTGACTTTACTCCAAGTATGCACTTGTGGTAATTTCAACTCAAAAGTATTCTGCAGCAACCACTTACAGCAACAGAGAACACTACAGCCTTAGCTGCTTGAAACTCAATTACCTAACCGGTGGTCATCAAGCCCTACAGTTTTCTTCTAAAGATAGCCAAAGGAAAACAAACCTTTTGTCAAGAAACTGAAGTTAATTATTTGTGAATTCATTAATCCACAATACAGTGTTTTAAAGTGTAGACCTACTCCCCTACCCCTTCCCTAAAGAAACATGGCAACAGAGTTGACATATGTGCTCTAGCAGTTAAGCACACATCCCTTGTGCACATTGAAGCATATGGAATCTGATCTGGAAAAGTACACATGGTTTGAGAACTACTGTTTTAACATGCAAATTCTCACTTTTACATTGCCTCCAGAATCCAGAAGTTAATAATCATCAGATGGACAGCCTTGGCTACCATAAATGCAAACAGAGTAAATATACAGTCATACAAGAAACCACTGAATGTCACAGAGAAATTAGTCACCTTACTTTAAAAAGCAGCATTTTCCAAGTTATTTGCTGTATTAGGACTGGCTAAAATCCCACATACCCAAACAGTTACACAAAACCAACCCCATCACCAATGAGAAAAGTTCACAAAGTGCTCTTGCTTGCCTATCTTTCCAAAAGGTTCTGTCCACTCAAAGCACAGAATGCAAGTAGGATGTATTTTCTTTGGCCTTTAGCATAACAAATTTCTCCAGTTCCTTATTCATATTTTGCCCTTCATTTACACCTTGACAGCAAAGGCAACTTACTCATGCTCAAGAACTAAAAGCCTCAGATTAACACTATGTCTTCACTCAGTAGAATACAGCCATCTTCTTCCTTAACTATACAAGAGCTTGCTATGTAGCAAGTACATCTGCACTACACAAGATATAAACAAGTGGAATTTGTCTATAAACAGAGAATAACTTAAGTACATTTAATCATGTCAAACAAAATCATTTGTGAACAGCTGTGCCATTATAAAAACAAACAAACAACAACCAACCATCTAGCATCCTACCCCTATTTAATTTGCTCTTTCTTGGGGAATCGGATATTTAATCATTTTTTGTGTCCACTGTTCCGAAGGCTTGAACCTATCATTTTACGTAGTTTAAAAAGAAATGTTCATTCTATTGACCTTAAAGAAAAATACTCTCAAACTTCTCAATAAACTAAACTGTCTCAGCTGAAGGTCTACCTAGGCCATTTGGGTATAAAACAAGACCCAAGATTATATATCCTTACCATACACAGAATCACATACAATTACACATTCCAGTAAAAGCAAGCAAAGTCAATGTAGCTAAGTACATTTCAAAATACATTGAAAATAAGCTCTGATTTTGTTTCTAAAAATATCTGAAGTAATTGCAAGCATTTTATACAGCATCAGCAGTTAAGGCAAGTAATGGATGGCAGCACTGATGCAAACAACAAAAACACCAGGTTGATGTTATTCCTTTTTTGATTGGCATACATCAGTAATTTTCAAAACCCAAAAATTTCCACAAAAAAACAGTCAAAAAAGCTTTAATAAATGTCCTGGTATTCAAAGTCTAAAATTTTAACTCTCCAGTAACTGGGTTTGTACAGTTAATTTGTAAGCTGGAACATGTCTCTCCATCCTATCATTATCTATGTGAAATTCAACCAAACCTTACACAAGTGTATGCCTCCTTAATTTCCCTTTTGAGATCTCTCAATGGCAGGCAAGCACAACAATGTTAATAAAAACCAAGCTGAAAAAGGAAAACATCTCTGCTGCTCTTGGGTTTTATCACTTCCTCCAGTAAGCTATAATAATTATCAGATGCTCTTTGTTTCTATATAAACAGCTTTAAAATGCATGGCTGGTAGGGTGTAGCCATACAAAATGAAGAATTTAACTCCAACAGTAACACCAACTGTGCCTATTCAATAAGAAGTTTCTTTTTTCCTTTTTTGTACACGGAGTCTGTCTGGAAATATGTTTGACATGTTAAAGAAATGCATGTGCTTACATAATAGCATATCCTCACAATAGTGCTGTACCACCCAAAGGGAACAAAAAAATAATCACTAGCCCAAAACAAGCTGCAGTTTAAATACAATTTTGCCAAGAGCTTGTTTGTTTGTTTGGGGGGGTTTAATAAAAACAAAGAAGCAATAAACGTAGCAGCAGTCTAAACAATCTTACCTTATTGACTAGAATGCTAATTAAAGAGTTTACAGTCAGTCCTTTGATTTCACAAGTTAGTTAGAGAACCCACAGAAGGATTCCTTCTGTTAAGTGTTCTTTCTGAGAAGCAACTAGAAAAGAAGATACTTGAGTTTTATCTAGCACTAGTAACCACCAGTGTCATTTTTCAGTTAAAGCCCCTCTATGAAAGATACAGAAGTGAAGAAAGTAATTCCTACAACACTGACTGAAGCTGCAGTGTTTCCACCTGCAAAAAAAATATGTTTAGAGACATTAGAGAGAAAAGGAGATGAAAATTTAGGCTTTTCAACTGAAGTATCTCCAATATGGCAGAACTGTCTCCCCACTACATAACAATGCTTAATACCTCATTAAGTATTTCAAGCTAAGGGAAAGAGACGTATATTGCTGCATGTACATGACCTGGTAAAATGTAAATATCACTATTTGTTGCATTTGGTCCCTACAAGCTGAGAGGACAGAAAATTACGGAACACCATCAGCCAACACAACAGCATCAGCCAAATAAAAAACATTAATAATTATTATTAATTGATAGCTGCCTTGCAGAAATAGCCGTCATTACAAGCAAGTTTACAATACTGAATTTGCTAAAATAATATAGACATGATATCAGAAACAACCACGAGTAGAACAAAACATTCACATCTTTAAATGTGCTTTAAATCTGTGTTGCAAACAGAAGTAGATGGTAAGGTTTAGCAGTTTAACAATGTAAAAATAAATGGGCACTGCACATCTCACAGGGTTCAGCCAACAGAGACAGCTAACAGATCTCACAGCTGTTCACACAACAAAGCTACAAATGGCCCCAAAACACATTTCGAACTTATGTGGTATGTTAGAGGGTGAAGTCTCTGACACCATCCAAAACAACAGTCCCTCACACATCGAAGATCTCAAGACCAAGAACTGAACAGGGAGGATGTCACTATCCAGGTGCTGGGCTGCAAGAAGTACCTGCAGCTCCTTCCTGGTGCTGCTGACAGCAGTGGCCTTCTCTGAGGAGGTGAGGAGGGGATGAACACACTGCACAACAGGAAAGACTAACAGGAGGTCCTGGGAGGTCCGCTGCTTTCTGAATAATGTTTTGGGAAGACCGAGGCTCATCCAGTCCTCAAACTATTGCACTTTCCTCCTTAATCACATGGACACCAGTGACACCTCTAAAAAAGCAATAACTGAGCAAATCAAGAATGACTACTGAGCACTATGAGCAAGGGTGAAGAGGCCCAGGTGGCATTTCCATCTTTCCAGTTAGAAGCAAAAGGCTCAGGGTAGATGCATCCAAACGGTCAACATGTGGTTATTAGCAGAGACTTTATTGCTATGACCATGGGAACCTCTTTCAGGAACAAGGATCCACCTAACAAAGCTTGGCAAGAGTATCTTTTGTCACTGAGCACATTAAAATTGTTAAAAGACTTTAAACTAGGCATGGTGGAGAAGGGTTGTCACACTTAAGAGAAGACATGGGGAACACATGACAGAAGGCTCCCACACTTCCCTTGTGAAAGAGGCATGGCTGCGGCCCATCTCAAGCTTTTGCACACAAGCACAACAGAAGAACTTAGTCCATGCACTGCTGCAGAGCTACAACCTCACAGGAGTTGCGGAGTAACAGCAGGGCAACTTCCATGGTTGAAGCGCTGCAAAAGATGGGTACAAGCTCCTGAGAAAAGCCAGACTGGAAAGTTAAGGAGCATGGGTTCCAATCTGTGCAAAGGACTGGTTACAATCCTGCTCTGCTTGGAACATATGCTCTGATGAACCTATTGCTCACAAACAAGGAAGAGCCAGACAGAGATATTGAAGTCAAGACTAGTCGTGACCACAGCAACCATGACATGGAGTATAGAGTCCAGAGAGAAGTGAGAAAGAGAAATAGTACAGTGTACAGTGCAAGACAAAGTACATACAGCCAAGACATGGCACTCCAGGAGAGCAGATTTCAGCTTTTTCAGGAATCTTCTTGGTATAATCTCCTGGAAGACCATGAAGGTGAAGGAAAAAGCTTATGAGAGCTGGCTGATCTTCAAGGGCAGCCTCCTCAAAGCACAAGAGGGACTATTCCTGCATGCGGGAATTCAAGCAGGCCTGGTAATGGACCAGCATGAAAGAAAAGGGAACCTGTGACTGAGCTCAAATGCAAAATAGAGTACATGGAATGTGGAAGCAGGAGTGGGAGGAATATACAGACATTATCTAATCATGCAGAGGCGGACTTAGATAAGCCAAAGTTCCACTGTAGTTGAAACAAACAATGGATGTGGACGGCAGTACAAAGAGAAGAAAACATTTTATTTTTTTCCTCCAAAACTGAAGTTATACAACAAACAGAAAATAGATCTTTGTACAAAAGGGTGTTACATACATTAGCATCTGGTGCACACACTTTTCTTACAAATGTAAAAGCAAAATCTGAAGAATCGGAGCTTCTAAATGTGAACTTGAAGTCTGATCAGTTAGCAATAAACATGATTTTACCTTACCAGTTGTACTAGCTTACTCATAACCCTGTCTAAAAGAAATCACACATGCTTGGCATGACTTCCAAGATCCAGAACACAGCAGCCTGAATCTCTTCACATGGCAACAGAATTTTTGCCCTGAGAAGCAATCACTTCCAGAAATTGACACTAAATGAGATTCTGTTACAACATCCCTATGAATACAGGTATGCTTTAACCTCTTTCTGCTCTTTGGTAACAAATACATACAAATAAGACAGCCCGATTAGAGATTACCTAGTGTTCTGATTATACTCCGCTAGTGAAACAAGTTATGGGGTTCAGAAGTTGCACTTTTTGTTGAAGCAAACTCTTAGCTTTTCCTAACAAAGAATAAGAGATACCGCCACCCTTGCCATAACCTATGTATTTACAATCACTTTGCTGTCTTTTTCTTCATCCTGTAATAGATCCCAGGCAAGACACAGCCAGCATATATTTATTAGACACTAGTCATGGAAAACGCAGAGGAATCAGCCTAGTGCAACTATGAGCAGGGGGTAAAAATTAAAATATCTTAATTCTCAACTTTATAAAAGCATAACTTTTCCAAGACTTGCTGTCCACATATACACTCTAAAATACACACATGCCCCCATAGTGGAAGACAGTAACTGGGGGGGGGAAGTTAAACTTTCATGTGAATTCTCATTTCTCCCCAGCTAAAAGCAGCCCTCAGCTAATAGCTCCTAAGTTGCACAGCTGCACTGTAGAAAGAACAGTAGCAGAAGGCAGAGTAGGTGGTCAAATGGCAGAATTCCAACACACATAAGGTGGTGGGACAGTGGAGGACACTGCCCTATAATTCCTCACTGCAGCCTCCACCCACATCCCTCATTCACAGGAAGCTCCACTTTGTTTGGAGACAGACTCCAGAAACTGTTAAACAGAGGCAACTGTTTGACAACAGGTGACTGATCTGGAAACTTGTACTGGAGACTCTCTTTTACTTAAAAAAAACCAACTACAAGTCTGGTTTTAGATTTAAAAATATTTTAGTATTTCAGGACACTGACTTAACCTTACTGCCAACAAAACAATCTAAATGCCTTCCAGCAAAACTATGTCTATGAAAAGTGTTAGTACTCATTCTATATAATTTGTAGAAATTTAAACTTCTAAAGAGATTAAGTAGCCACAAAATAAAAATAGAATAATGTATATATATACACACACATATATAGATATATCTCAGCAAAAAATGAGTCACAAGAAATTTCAATATCTCTCACAGCAGGAATATGGGAAAGAAGGCAGCACACCTATACCTCAAAAAGTACCATCTACTGAAAGAGTTCAAAGTAAAAATCTGAATAAGGTCCTACTCTTCAAGTTGACATTGTGTTTACCAAGAATACTTTCCAGTGACAAAGACTTGAAAGAATGTGGGGGAAAGGGAAGATCTATCGGGAATGTTACTAACTACAGATGCAGGGGGAAAACAGTCAAACTCTAAGAAAAACATAAATCCACCTTTTAGAAAAGTGGATGCTGAAGGAGGATACAAGATGACACAAGTACAGCATTTCAAATACTTCTGCTAAAATAGGACTTGCTAGAATTAGCAAGCCAGAGGTGTTTCAAGGTTATGAAACATTCTAGCATTGCTGAAGTGAGACAACTTGTGCAAGTATACCCAAATAGGACAACTATTCCATTACATAGCTTTGAGTCAATTTAGTTTAAGGCCCTGGAACAGGAAAACCAGTATCTGAGTTAGAGCCTTTCCTGGGCATAAGTCACAAGAGCATCCAGACTGTCACATACAACACTACAGATTCCAAAACATTAGATCAGGCAACACATGGTGCACAGACTCACCTGACATTGGACAATTTACAGGAATAACTGCAATTCCCACAAAGCACAAGGATTCACCCTTTTTTGCAATTTGTGAAAACGGAATAGCCTTCCTGCTGTACAATCCTGGTACTGCTATTGGAAGGATAAAACATTTAGCTTTCCCTGCAGATAAAGAAACTATAACTCTTAGTCATACTCTAAAGACAAAATGACTGGAAAACGCCAAGGAACAAAGTTTTCAAAACTTATGTAAATAGGCGTGCTGCTATGGAACTAAAACGGCTCCATCTACTGGTTAAAATACACTTTTCCTTTGCCATGACACACTGCCTCTGCTGCAACAAAGTTAACCCTCAGTGCAACAAGGAACTCTGAGGGTGCAAAGCATAAACTAAGACAGACTTTTACAGATAATCCCTTCTAACAACCATTGAGATATGCTGGCAAGGTAGATTTGAGATACTTGTGTAACTGATGTTTATTCTCAGTAACACAAAAAAGAGCTTCCAAGATGCCAGGACTTTCTAAAGGCAAATTAAAAATAATGTAATATTTTCACTTACTGCCAACTGTGAAAATGTAAATTTAGAAATACATATTTAAGAGCATTACAAGATCATCAGTGGAAGAATTAGTCTCATTTTTGCATTTGGATATTTAGAGATATACAGGGTTAAGCAGTTTGTGGAGCTCTTCTCCACCTGCTTACTTAAAAACAAACACCTCATCTGAATCTCACTATTTGTATCACTATTTCAAAATATTAGCTAGACAGCTATCTGAACTTGAGCCAAAAACTTGACATGTCCCTAAACTTTATTATTCCAGAATATGCCAACCAAAAAGCACAGCAGTATTCTCTGGAGATCTTCTCTAGCTAAGTTCAAGTATATTCCAGTTATACTCTATTTTATCAGTCACTATTTACAGAGCAGTTCTATTTACTCAGTACACTAAAAATGTTGTGTAACAGATATCCTTGTGTAAAGGTTATCAATATTCAACAGCCAACAACAATCACAGTGATATTTCACCATGCTTCACCTGCAGAAGCAGATCAGTCACATGGAAATAAGGCAACGACTATTCAACTTAGTACATCCTACTGCTTATTTTGGACAGCAAATAAAACTACTGCAATGAAGCCTAATGAAAGTTCTCAGGTAACACAACAAGTTTTTGACAGCCGTGGTAACTTTTTAAGAACTCAAGAAGACTGCCAGCACATACACTCAATAGCAGCAGTACTTCAACCAACAGGTGATCAGACACTGCCCGCAGCCCCCTGCATGGTACAAGTTGTAGAAGGTATGCACCCTACCCAAACAGCACAATACACAAAAGCAGCTTGTCTCTCAAAAGTCATAGATTCAAGTCTGCAAGGCTGCCAAGCTAGTAAAATTCTCTCTCATCAGGGCTATTTAGCTAGGGTAGCGCCACGCCAGTGTAACCATATTGCTTTAAATTGTGGAGAGCATGTGTTGAGCCAGATGCCACTCTCTTGTGGGGGAGGACAGTTTCCTGCGGAGTCCTCAATTTGCAGCACAAACATATCCTCAGTTACCCTTGTCCAGACATAAAGGGAAAACACCTGTTCGAGCTTACTATGTTAATATGAAAAATTTACATGTACCAGCATAATATTCCTCGGAGACCTGTCATCTGACTTACCGTCACAAAAGCTACATGTCAAATAAGGTAGTAACCACACAAAAGAACACTTTCCACTATTTAATTTCTAAAACAGTAAGTTATCCAAGATTATGTGGAAAGATATGAACAGTCAGTTCTGTAAAACTTTGTACTGATGCTACTTACATTCTTATATGTTAAGTGTCACCAAGGTAAACCAAGACTTGCAACCTCTTCTAAATGGAATTGTTTCAATAACCACCTAAGAGTTAGCTAGACAAAGTTACTAAGCTATTTGAAATGCAGTAACTGGACCAAAGCTTAGTTCAGAAACTATGTGTCTAGCTGCCACCAAACACCTGTCTCTTCCCTGAAATCCATCAATGAAAAACAGATTTTCTTAAAAAGAAAAAGCACTTTGTAGTTTCGATTATTAAGCCACTGAAGTTGTAAATACCAGCAGCTTCTGATAACTTGGATACTTCCCATCAATTTTTGTAGTTCAAGTGGCTGACTTCTGTTACCTTATACTCCTACAAGCCTTCATGCGTCTTGTTATGTGTTTGAGAAGCTGGAGTACCAGACACTACAGTGTTGCATAAAAAGATGCATCAGTATAAAGGAATGGGCAGACAATATTGAGGCAATAATGTGTTGGTAAAATGGGCTGAACCTAAAAGTATCTTTAAACGAAGCCCAAAGCTGTCACTGAAACACAACCACTATTAAACAGGGAAGCATAAAACCCATCTGATGAAGTGCCTGCACAGCTGTTATAAAAACAGAAATGGTAGCCAACCACATAGCCACTTTAAAGAAAGCAGAGGGACACTAATGCCCTCTTCACTGAGATATGGCAGACTACATCACTTTACTGCTTTGATTAGGAAAGCCAGAAGGAGAAGCCTCGAAATAAGCCCTTCACGAACAAAAGCCACTTTCAGTTCTGTCATCATCTGCAATAGAACAGTGATAAAACCAGATTTATTTCAGTGAAAGAAAAAGAATACACAAAGAAACATAAACCCATTAGTCAGCCATACTGCATGGTCTACAGCCTTGTGAGCATATTATGATATACATGAAGTAGTATCAAATACTAAAGAAAAAAGTTTTCATCTATTATTTTTTAATTTTTTTTTTTTTTTAGGTTACAAAGTGTTTTGAAAATATTACCTGTGAAACATCTGGAGACAGAACTGCAATATATGTTCCTTTAAATGCTACTTACAGTTGTTGCAAAGAAACCCACAAAACTATCCATTAGTGAATACCATAACAACAAAAGCCAAGAAACTAGAACCAAGATCACTGGTATTACAGTATCAAGCATTTTAATGCCTTCATTGTACTTGTGAAACTCACCACTGTATAGAAAGCAACATACTAATATGTTCCACTCCTATTAAACAAAAAAAGAAAGACCGAAAGTAGCTGTTGAGAGAAGAAGAAAAACAGACAAGTAAACAACTCCTCCTTCATTCACAACCTCCAGCTATTTTCAACTCAGACTTCCTGAGGCTGTTGCTCATAATTTACTAACCTCAGTGTATCTGTCCTCCAATGCTTGTCCAACCTCCCCTTCAATCAACAAAAAACTTGGGTACAGCAAGTATACGGATGAATTCCGTACACCAAGTGAAGAACCATCCCCTTTCATTCCGAACCTAGAGCCCAACTGATTTGACCATGTGCCTCCTCACCCACCTTCACTTGCTCTCTCCACAGGAGCTTTATAAAGCCTTACCATATCACTGTCCCATCATCTCTATGAGACTGACAAGTCCTAGCCTGTTCAGTTATTTCTCATCTAAGAACTAATTCATACGTTGCTGCCCTTCAGTGAACCTTTTCCAATAATTATAATAATAAGGTATCTTTTCCAAGCTGAGGTGTAAAACAGCTCGCTGTATGTAAGGTATCAAAGAAACATGGATTTATGCAGTTATATCTTTCTTCCTATTATGTTTTCTACTCATCCCAAGCGTTCTGATCATTGGTTGCTCTCTAGCTGTAATAACTTTATCGGCCATTAGTTTCACATCCCCCTTCCGACTTTGATGTATACATTGCCGCCAAGAAAACTCCTCAAAATACCAATGTTTTAAACACGTTATGAGTCTCTTCAAGACAGGACTTAAAATACAAAATAAGCAAGTTTATACTCTTGATTAAATAAACCAGGGAAGAAGGGGAGAAATTGACTGACAGAGGTGCTCTTCCACACAAGAAGCACCAGAAGTTGCTTATTACATGTACCTAATATACTACATATAGTAATACATAAACATGGAACCACCTGATATACCAATATTGGAGAAAGGAAAAAAAGGAAATGTTATGGGGTTCTTTGATCACACTTCTGTATTTTTAAACCACGGCACTTTTCAGATTTAATATACACTTCCTATAAAGTTCTTCCATCTTACTGAGACTTTTATTTCTGAAAAAACTATGCACAAGTAAGCAGTTAAAGCAAGCTCTGCTAGCAGGAAGATGGCTTGCACTACAAGATGCACAGGATTAGAAAAATTAAGTTAAACTTCATTGTCAAAAATACTCATATTTTGGATTAAATATCTCTCATGTATATAAAATTGTACCTCTTGCACACAAAACCCACAACAAATCCCATACTACTATACTGTGTAACTGCCTGTCCTTTCTTTAAGCCTTTATATACTATGTAATTAGCATATTCTGTCCTTTCTTCAAGGCACTTACTTCATGAGTTTTCCCTAGAAATTCCTTTTTTCTGGTTCCTACCAATCCCTCTGCTCTCTCGCTTTTCTAACCATCTCAGCTTTGTTTTGGCTGCAGTTACCTCCCGAAAACACTCTGCCACCAAGGTGAGTAGGTGTTGCTGTTGCAAGGAAACCAACTTGGACCACTCCACTGAGCACCTCTGTTCAAAACACCTACGCTAGAAATGCCTGTTTGGTAGTACAGCAGCTCATGCGTCTGTTCCCAAAGCCACTAGTTAATTTCGGTTACAAAAGAACCTAAATGACTTCGGCCAGGCCTAGCTAATGTACTCAGGGCACATTACCCTTCATGAAGTCTGCAGTCCTCTTTTCATTTGGATTTATCACACGGTAACCATTAGCATCTTTCACTTCAACCCCCCACACTTGAAGCTCAAAGCTTTTGCAACTTGCCCCATACAGCCTAGCATCTCTTTACTAGATGGAAGTATTGTCCTGCTTGCTAAGAGATACCTCCTACAGAGAGGCAGGGTAGATTTAACATGACTTAAACCTATCAGTCTGCCCTTACCAGTAATTAATCTTAAACAAGCCAACACGAGTAGGGAATGTGCCATTTTTGGAAAGGGACAAGAAGATGAAGAAGCAGCCTAGAACAGACCTACCAAACTTTTAGAGGTGAGCATATACGTTAATTTTCAAAGCAAACATACAAGGATTGTACTAATCCAAGGAATCTGCAAAATTCATGAACCCCTACATTACCAACATTCCTGTTACAACAAAGGAAAGTCACACTAAAGTCACATTAAACACACTGATGTCACAGGAAGCTACTACTTCATTACACTGCCAATTTTATCAACTGTGACTCAAGTCTCCCCTTGAAAAGTAGTAGAAAGATGATGAAAACTCACACGTTTTCAGCGTTATTTGTCTATCACAGTACTCTTTGTGTCACAAACCACACATCCCTCCTCTTCAGGCACTGAAAACAAGTCACTGTGTGACACCTTTCTGTAAAAGGCCCTGAGGACAAATATCAGAGCAAGGGCTCAGAGGCTCATTAAACAAAATCCAGACCTTGAGTCATCTGAAGGGAGGGGAAATTACAACTGTGGAGCCACATGTATTTTTCAGTAGCACAGGAAGTAAGGCAACACATGTCTGCTCTACTGAGCCACCGGCCGGGGAAGGAAATGAACCCAAACTCCGTACTTTTGTCCATGTCCCCCCACCAAGGCTTGAAACCCGCCGGGGAACCGCATCCGCCGCCGGGCTGGGCTGCTCGGTCGCGAACCACGAGGCCGAGGGGAAGCTCGCCAATTGCCATGTGTGCGCACTTCTCCCTCGCCCAGGAACTCGTCAGAGAGCGCGGCCGGGGGCAGGGAGAAAGACGAGGCCAGGGTCGGCCTCACCGCCCACCGCAGCCAGCACAAGCCCAGCGGGGACATCACAAAGGAAGGGGGGGCCGGGGTAGGCGCAGTTCCTGAGCCAGCGGCGGAACAAAGGCTCCGGCTCCAGCCGCGCCACCGCCCCACGAGGGTACGGGGGGTACACGGCCGCGCTCACAAGCCCGGTCGGCGGGCACACCTGCGCGAGGGGCGACGGAGACCCCGGCGTTCAGGTCTTTTCCGCGTCCTGCCGCCGCGTGGGGAGCCCGAGGAGGGTCTCGCCGCACCCCGACAAAGGGGAAACGGAGCGGCCCCGAGCACGGCGCCAGCGGCGCTGCCCCCACGGCGGCTCTTTGTGCGCCCCGTTACCACACACCACAGCGCTCCCCACCCGCGGCGTTACCGTGGTGAGCAACGGTCTCATCTGCTCGCCAGCCCGCTCCTCTTCCATCGCGACTCCGCCGAGATCGGCTGGGAGAGAGGCGCGGAACGGGAGGCGGACGGCTCGCCGGGAGCCGTACTCAGCTGGCGGAGGCGAGAGGCGCCGGTTTCCTCAGCGCGGGGCGGCCACGACTTCTACCTCCGCGCCGGGGGGGGGGGGGCTGAGCCCAGACCAACTCGGCGCTCCGGCTCCCTCCCCCCCCGCCCCCGTGCGCGATGGGCAGATCCGCCAGCCAATAGAAGGGAGAGACAGCGCCCGGCGCGGCCCACCCCCGGTGTTGGGGGGGGGGGGGGGTCGCTGGAGCGGTGCTGCGGAGGGGTGCGCGGTCCCACGCGGAGCCGCATGGCGGGCTGCCCGGCCTCGCCTCAGCCGTGCCGGCCGGGATCGGCGAGCTCCGCTCCCGGGGCGGCTCCAGGCCCGGTGGTTTCCGTGCGGGACAGCCCGGGCGGGGAGCGGTAGCGCTGCCGGTGGGGACGGCAGCTTGCCGCTCGCCCCGCACAGCACCCCTCTCTGCTTTGCCAGGCTGTGACTACGCACGCTGAAATTTTCCACGCCAGGTGCCTGCCTGGGGCTGATTTTATTTTAGAGTTAAAAAAAAAAAAAAGTAAAGAATAATTCAGTAATCTCCAAAAATAATATTATTTGCCCTTGTGTAAATACTCCAACAATCCTTTATTCAAAAGGCGCGGGGGGGGGGGGGGGGGGGGGAGGAGGAGGGTCAAGGTTGTGCTTCTGGCTGCCTCTTCGAAGCTTGACTCCAGTAGAAGTTTTTTAGACAGAAACAGCTGTTTCCACTTGCCTAGTGGAGATAACATCTGCCTTGTCTGTCTCTGTGAAGATTACACCGTCCTCCAACACATTCAGCTGTAAAACGCATTGTGCTGATAGGACTGAGCACCCACAGGCACAGAACTGTCTCTTTAGGCTTCCCATGGGTAAGATGCTCAATACCGCACCTCAGGGCTTCTCCCCCTAACCAGACCCGCTGCAGACTGGAGGGAAGGTGTATGCTGTGGACTCTTTTCACCCCTGAAGGCAGCGCAGGACTTCTGGATGAGTTATCAACAAAGCTCTACCACCATAAATTAAACAAGCTGACATGCACCAGCAAGAGAGAGACGGCACAGAGCTCCGCAACAGCCAGTAGTGTGGACCACTTTTGGAATGCTTTGGGCTTAGTGCTTATTTGGTAGGTACAGCATGGGAACACTGAATAGCTTGGAAGTCAGAAATAGCAGTTATTTCACTGCAGGCCCAGTCCCAGCTTGTCTTCTGAAAGCAACAAATTCTGGATAGGTCTCTTGAGAGAGACAAAGCTTTCAGGATCAGACTGGGATATAGGAGATGTAGTGCAAAAGGGACGGCAGGCTGACTGATACAAATGTAACATGCTTAAGACAGATTGAGGAAGGGGAGAAGAACTGGACTGGGTCTCGAGCAAGCCCGCTCACATGGCGATAAGAGAGCTGCTGGTCCTATCAGTAGCTTTAGAAGCAGTACATGAAAGGAATGTGTGCATCAGCAGACACGATGCTGGACTAAGAACACTATAAAAGGAGGCTTTGCAGAGCCTGCAGACAAAAAATGTAAACCTGGCTGCCGAGGCAAATCAGGCCTTTCCTGCTGCCTGCCAGCAGGAGGCTTACGTGGTGTTAGAAACCCCCTTGCTTTGGAGCCTGGCCACAGGATAGCAAAAGGCTCAGAACCTTTGAGAAAGGGCAAGAAGAGCTCGTTGTTGACCAGTGGTCCTCTCCATGCTTGCTTTCAGGAAAGGCATGGGAGAGACAGATCAGTGTGCAGGTGGAAACAGTTCACCGTTTCTCTGAACAGAACCAAGTGTCCCGGAGAGAACAGTGGGTGCGTGCATTGTCAGATGGCACTGGGCACAGATGCGATCCTGTCCCCAAGGCCAGAGCTCCTGACCCATACAACTTGGAGGAAGCTTTCAAATGAATGGCTTGGCATGGGTCTACAGCAGGTCACTATAACTTGTGCTTTGAGGGACATATTAGTAATATAAGCTACACCTGCACAAAAATAATTACCTTGATACAAAATGCCTTGATACACCTGCAGTATAACTGTGACCTGTTTTGTCCCTTCCTGTTCCAGGAACAGTACAGGCAGAGTTCAACTCATATAAACCCCTGAAAATGATCTTGCACTAGACAACATGGGTATAATGTGAGTGGGCTGTAATTTCAGGTCCCACACAGTTAGTGCTAAGTAAATGTCTTGCATGGCAGATCACAGAGGTCCTTCTTTGATCCTACCGTGAACACAACCCATCTTCACAAGCACAGAACTTCTCCATTCTCTGCAAACTCAGCCCAGAAAACAGTAATATCTAAACTAAGGACTTCCCGTAATGTGCAGTAAACTACAGTATTTGGTGAGGTGACTCAGAGGACAGCAAAGTGTTTCTAAAAACTCAGCCAGAGTGAGAAGAACGTTTAGTCCATTAAAAAGGAACCTACTGTCAGACTGTGAATGTCAGTCACGTTTAAAGGATGTTCCTTCTGCATCATCCTCTTGATCTCTGAAGAGGGGTCTCTGATGAGATGTGCTAGCACTCTTTTTTTCTCTGGCACCAGATAACACCTAATAGAAAAATCAAGGCACAGTACGGCCCTGCGTTCATTCATCATACTTCCTTTGGCACATTGTACTGAGAACAGTATCTGCAGGTGAACACCCAGTCATGTGCTGAGCTGAAAAACTTGTTTGCTCACTGCATTCTGTCTGGTCACCGTATGTATAGGTATAGCAGAAAAGACCAGGCTAGCTTCCCTATGTCATGCTGTCTGAGTGAAAAGAAAGTGTTGTATCTGTTCACATCAAGTTAAACAGAACTTCATAATGTTCAAAACCTACCTTTTCCAGAAAGCCATTATTGACATGAAAACAGGCCAGCTTTGTGCATAGGAGTATAAATGCAACTGTCACTGACACACAAGATGACTTATGAAAGGAGATGAATAGGGTTCATGTGGCACTGAAGAAGTGAATCATCAGTTTTTAAGAAGATAATGTACCACCAAAAGCTTTAGGGTGCTTTTCCTCCACTCCTCTTCCTTCCTTTCCTCCCCCTACCCCTCCTCACATTCTTGGACATGGATGGAAGAAGCAGAAATTGTTAGATAAGACAGAACTCTGATTAGGAAATTGCCTGTCTCATTAAGGCAGAGCAATCAGTGTCAGCTTTGCATTTTACTGCCCTGCTGTTTAATTTCTTGCCAACTATCAGGCACTTTACAGGGCTCAAAGGGAGGAAGTTGGGGGCCAGTAAAAGCACCTTCCGTGCAACACAGTCCAGTCATCAGCTGCTCTGGCAAGTATTGACCTCTGGCAGGAAGTTGCCATAGACCTCCCAAACAGGATGAAAAGATGGTGTTTGATGGGATAACTGCAGCAGCCATTAGCTCTACCAAAGTAGAATCTTTCTCAAGGTTTTTTTCTGTTAATACTGGCTATTCTTGCAGGCTAACGTAACATCATTAACAAAAACATGGACAACTTTACCTGGTGCAGGTACTCAGAAGAGGAGATCATTTTGGGGGCAACAGTAGAGCCACTAAGAAGAGCCCTAAGAATAGTGATGGAAGAAAATGCTAGGAGTCCATAGTCCTTGTCACCTTTTCTCCCCAGAGAAAGCAGATATCACTTCCATGGCTAAGACAGACTCAGGCTGAGTAGGCATCAATTGAAAGTGAGCAAGAGAGAGGACTCACAGGGGAAAGAAGATAAGGGGACTGGCCCTTCTTTCTCATTAGAGCATCTGATACTGGCAGAAGCAAACAGTAATTCAGGAAATGAAATAACTGAGTGAAAAGGAAAGGGGTGCAGTAAGCAAGCAACCAGTTCCTATGGCTGCAGTAGGACAAATAGCATTTAGATAGGAGTAAAAGAAAACTAAACAAAAGGATAAGGGGAAAGAGACACAAATGGTAGTGCAAACAATCAGAGGTATAGAAGGCAAGAGAAACACCTGGGTAGGGTGGGAAGACTGGCACCAAGCAAAGAAGTGGAATAAACTTGGGGAGAAAGATGCTGATCTCTTGAGGATCAGAAAGGTACTGGATGTTATAAGGGAGGTCAGGGGAAGAAGGGGTGAGGGAAGAAACACACAAACTAGAGCTGCAAAAGGAGAAAGAGGTATTCTGGCCTAATGTTCTTTAAGACAAAGAAAAGGGTCTAGGAAGGGAAGATTCCTCTTCTAGGAGGCAGAATATAAGCTGAAAGAGTCTCAGGCCGCCTGCCAATGTATTTTCTACATCACAGTTCAAAAAATGAACCTCTGTCTTACACGATCAACTGCATCATGTATTCTTTACATTCTGAGTACCAGTTTACCAAGTTCAGACCACAGAAAAAAACAAAGACATAAAATAAAGCAAATAAAGCCAGAAGACATTGCATTTTGAAGATGAGTATCATATAATACTTAACACTTTAAAAAAATTGCCAGTTGCAGGTATCCAAATCAGATACCATTGGTTGAAGCTCTTGCTGTTTGGCTAGCCATCTGTAAAAGAATAAATACCCCTTCCCAAACTTGTGAAAGGTGTCATGGAAGTCAGTGCTTATAAAACAACTGGACATATAAAGCCTAATACTAATAAAAAGTAGAAAAGAAAAATAATAATTTCACCCCCAGATGAGTAAATAATAAAGTAATAAATGCATCCTAAGTCAGCACACCTAAGATAAAACACTGAGAAGCTGCTCGTTAAGGAAATGCTGTCACATTTTGTAATGTAAAAATGGTCTTTTTTAAAAAGAAAAAAAAAGAACAAAACAAAACCAAACCTAAATGAAGCAACTATGTAAATGGAGGCCATCTCATGAAGCACATGAACAACAACGTCAAATCAAAACCAACAGCAACCTGCATTCTGTCACATCCTAAACCAAAATTTGCAAGTGTTGACTGCTCATCTCCACAGTGCGTGGGTGTAGTATTAAGTGCAAAATTGTGGCTAAATATTTATTATATATTAATATGGTAAGAGGTCAAAGTTATTCTTGTTTCTTTCCAGAAGATTTATTGTTCTAAGTGGTTTTTAAATGCTTATGAAGGAATAATAACAGGCCTCAGGAGTTCATAATAAAAAGCTAAGAAAAAAGGGAGACTAGAGGACAAGTGCAGCATGTTTGAGGCATACCAAAATTGCCAAATTCCAAAGTTGAGGCATAATCAATACCTCTCCTAAACCCACCTCTGTTGTGATTGCCCTCAAAAGAGATTTCAGAGTAAACAAAACAGTGATGTCACCATCACTACAGTCACTAGCTTGTATACTTACAGGTTCAGATGAGTAAATTTGAAAGGAATATAGCAAGTCAGGACAGTTTACTTAGGAAATAAAATAATTTCCACTTCATTCTCTCTTAAGTTCTGTCTTTTAGAATATTGATTGTCTTTGTGTTTCTTTTTAACTCAGAGGAAGAAAAATACACCTTTGAAACAGGTATGTATTTGAGCTGTTACACTGCTCAGAAAGAGTTTTCAGTCTAAGGAAATGTGGTTTACGTTGTCTTTAAAAAAAGAAAAGAAAAATCTGCCACTTACTCATTTTCTGGTATGTCACAATAGTGAAATTAGTACAGACCTCTGACAGAAGGAAAAGATTTACAAGTTTCAGTGTACAGAACCTGGTCATTTTAGAAATGATAGTATGAAAGGTTTCTAACAGACTACCAAATGTACCAAAAATAGTGTGTCCATCTATAGCTATTTATCCCTCTTTAGTATCAACTTACTTATACACAGTATCTACCTTATCCAAATACAGTAACACAAACAAGGAATTGGGCAATCAACAGTAGCAGCAGAAGACTTGAAAGAAAATTTTCAGTTAAATTTCTATACATATATACAGCTGATTTTTAACACAAATTTGTACTTCTTCTCCCATCCAGCTTGTGTGCAATATCTAAAGCACAAGAAATTTCAGCCCCCTGTATAGAAAAGCAGTGAAATCCATCCTCAGAGTGAAGCCTATGGTTTAATGCCCACTGGGTCAGAGTGCCAATTCAACATCACCATGGCCAGCTTACTGCAAGAAGAGGCCTTCCTGACATTCTGCCTTCACATTTTCTGCTCTGTGGTAGACATGGTATTTACTTTCTTCCCTAGGACAAAAGAGAAAAGGAACAGTTGTTTAACTTAAAAAACAACACTGGCACAGCTTAGCCTGATAGAAGTTTCTTGACACAAGAAGAATAAAGGTTTAGGGAACCCTTTTAAGACAGGACTAGGGCAAACTTGAGAAAGCAAGAAACCACTTAGTTTAAGATAGACCTTGAAGTACTCATTAAGGATTTTAGCATGTAAATGCCTGCAGTAGGAGAGGCCTCTTCCAAGAGGAGCTTCAAAGTTCTTTCAAATCCTGTGGTCACACATTTCACAGCTGCACTTGTTCCTTGTTAACCATATAGGCTCTCAGTGCAATGTTTTAACCTCATCCATGCAGGCCTTTACATCATTAAAAAAATTAGCAGCCTTTGTTATAGCACTACTTAGCCTAAAGTCCTGAGTTTAACCTTTAACCTGTTCCACAGCCAAGGAGGACTATTAAAGGTTAGTCAACATCTGTAAAATTTCTTACATGCACAGAAGGAAGGTAACAAATAAACACCAAAGATATTCATATATCCTGGGTTCCAGGGACCTGAGGTAATTGTGCAATATTGGACATCAAATCTTTTTTCCCATAAGGCTCTTTAGATAATCGTAATTCTTCCCACACGTTTTCTCTTCCATCACCTCAGGGAGTTTAATCATACCTGTTATGATGAAAAGCCGACTAACTTCTAAATGAGTTTGGACACCCTCTGGACTCAGTTCCAAAACGCCCAATTAACTGCATGCCAATTATCTGCATATAAAATGCCTTCAGAGTTTGCATTTCTATTTCACAATGTCATTCCACAAGGTTCAGGATCTGGTGAGTATACCTTTAAAAACAGTTGTAACATCTTCTGCATTAACATAATTTTCCTTTCTTTCGATCATCAGTTTTAACATAAAAGGGGTGGTTAAACTTTGTATCAGTAGGACCATTTTTTACTCAGTATGCTATCAGTAGCTTAATTCTATCTGAGCTAAAACAAAGGAACACACACACAGAGAAATAAACACTATATTTAGTGTGATCACTAGCTTTCCAAATGAGATATCTTTGCTACAGACTATGTTTTCAATTTGTTGTGATGGTCTTTGCTTTCTGAGGAACAACATGGACAAAAAGCGTGTCTAGCTTCAGATACTTACTTTCTATACTTGAGAAGTTTCACCTCTTGAGAAGTGAGGTACTTAGGGACAGAAAACCATGATATAACAGAATTGTTGCCCTTTTATTTAGTATTTAATAAATCATTGTAATAAATCAAATTATAATAAAATATTATCTAATTACAGATTGCAACTTAAGTGTTTTATTAAATATTAACAAATTTCTTAAACATTGCCTTTTCCAATTTTCATGTTCAAGCGTGTATTTCCTTTTTCTCCATAAGAGTTAGGAAACCTTTACTTTAGAGGGAGAACTAAACAAGAAGACTGGAGTGTCATGAACACACCAATAAGACAAGAAGGCAACTCTTTCACGCCTGGCCTCCTGAGAGAGAACAGATTTAAATGTTGTTCTAACACATCATGGAAAGGATAGTGAAAACGTGTTTGTTGATGACGGGCTGATGCAAATGAGGTTACATGTCTCACTAGGTACAACTTTGTGATATTTTGAGAGAGGAAGTGGGTGGCCTACTTCGTTTCCTCCCTCACTTAAAGAGAAATACTGCACAGATCATCATCCCCACTATCTCTGGTTTTCTGTCACTGATAAAGGAGCATGAATATAATGAACACCTATTTGCAAGTCAAAATAATGCCCCATATTTTGTTATGTTGTAATTAACTTTAAGACAACAGTACTGCTAGTGAGCTGTATGTGTTCTCTGATGCAAATCAGATTAGGAATTACTGACATTATAACCTCCTCATGAGGGACTGTTGGCAAAGTTCCTTATGTAAATGTGACTTCTAGAAAGTTCTAGAAAGTCTCCTGAGACTTCTAAAAAATAAATACCATAACAATGTACTGTGTTAAGATTCTTAACTGAAAGTAAAAACAATTGATGGCAAATTTAACTTCATTGTTAAGGAGACAAAGCGGTTACAGCACAATTCCAGAGATTACTTTTCCTTTGTTTTCTTAACAAAGACAACTTGTCACAAATCTCCAGGTTTAAAAACAAAATCAGATCACATTTGGATATTTTCCTAAGCCACTGTGAAGGTACATTCTTGTTTTCCTAGTTCAGGTTTTTTCTACTCACATGCTTTGCTGGTGACTATTTCCAATGTGGAAATCATAGTGGTACAAATCCCACCTGTTAGGCAATTTTGGGCAAAGAAGCTACGAGGGTTAGAGTAAGAAGAAAGCACCCAGAAATATGAATGGCCAAGTAAGGAAAGAAAAGGTAGAGCATGATCTGTCTCAATTCCTGAATTGCCTGTACTCCAGCCTGGAGGATTTACTGAGTGAACTGGCAGTATGCTTAGATGTGATGGCCATAAGCCATCACAGTGAAAATGGAAACTGCTACCTGCCTTTCTGTGCTATATGACCTACGTTCTTACAGTATTTTTGAAAGTACAGAATTGTAATGAAATGCTCTCCAGGACCATTGTTCTGTCAACAAATGGCACACATGTTTCTGCACCTCTGGTAACTTGAGGAAGAGTCAGGTTACATTGCATTAGCCAGCTGGGAAGCTAAGTTTTTCCTTGTGATTGAGAAGCACCAAGTTGGTTTTGGCAAGATACAAATAGCTATGTCCCCGACAAGCACTGAATTTCCAGTTATGGAGAAGTTGCATTTAAGAGGCTCAGATCTGAATTATGGACTTCACCTTAATTCAGCAGCTATTGCAAAACAGTTTGCCTGTCAAGTTACAGGCCAAAATGGAAAAAAAAAATTATACAAGTTCAGCAAAAGTTTGGTAATACACTTCCGTTTGTCTATCAAAAGGATTAAAATGTCTGTAGCCAGATCACATCAATTTTCAGTTTTAGTAAAATGTAATTATTTATCTCAGAAGTGTCCTTTTTTATGTATATATGTGTATATATATATATATATATACACACATTGTTGGAGCCTATCCGGACTAAAATTTAAACAGAAAAGATAAAGAGATTCTTGGATTTTCTTTCTCTGAATTTGCAAAAGTAAGATTTTATCTTGTCTCCCCATCTTCAAAAATCATCTGGCTGTACTGACACATTCAACTTTCATGCAGGTGCCTTCAAAATTCCATTGTACTATGAGTTTTCATTTCTTATTTCTTATTGAAAAGAAGTTGTTCTGCGCAGCTTTACAAGCCCGTGGGATAGATCACATTATATTTGTGCTTCTAAAATGGTCTGTACACTTTTCGCAATGCTACTTCTTTACTATGGTTTACTTGAAAGGTGCGAGATAGTTTAAGAGTCTCAAATTCCTGTCTGATGATAGAATTTAGATTTCTTGAAGGACAGAATTTTTCTCTTTGTGATCATGCAGCTCACCTATCATAGCAGAAAGTTTAAAACAAAACATCTGCTCAGGAATTCATCCAAAGTGACTTTAGTAAAAACAGATATTAGATTATTTATTAAATATTTGCAATTGGTATTTATCAAATACTATTTACCAACTATCTTTTCTGGCAGTGTTCCATCTGCTAATGTAGTTCAATATGTTATCTTTCTGCTTTTTAAAATCTTAAAGTAGAATTCAGATAAATTAAGCTTAAATAATAAGAAAAGAGAAAATACATGGAAACAGAATATGGAAATAGATCATTTGTGAAAGATAATTGCAAGACACAAAAAACTGGGCTACCTAACCAGAAATGTTTTATATCCGTAAGAAGATGTGTGTGTTAGTGACTAGATTGGCAAACATGCCAAATGAATTACAGTGGCTACTCTAAAATTTAAGAAAATTTGGGTTCTTTATTAATGCACATGTAACAATTTAAATTTAAAATAGTAAAACCTGGAAAAATTAGGAAAATAGGCATAAACCTTGAACCTAACTCATGACTCTTACTTCAAGCCAGCTCCCAGTTATAGAAATCTTGGTTACTCTGGTGACAGTTGCATCTGTTAAAGTATTCCCAGTCTAAAGACCAAATCAAAGCAAGGATCCCTGTGTTCCTGCCTTAGGGATGGTGTCATGAAGGACACCCACCTCATTTGGGCTTGTTGTTCAGGGTACCTCTTAGGAGAAATGGAAAATGGTAAAACTGCTGCACTGCATCAAAGCATAGTTCTTTATGTTCCATACTCTGCTTCTGACACTGGCCTGCAGCAAAGGCTTAGCAATAAAAGAGAAATAAATAGAACAGTTTTAGTATGATCTTTCCCCTAGTACATTCTTCCAGTTCTCAGCAACCAGCACAAGATCTCTTAGTCTGAAGACTGTCTCCAGAGTACCATGTTCAAGAGCTGCCTATAGGCAAATTTGCCATGACTTTCTCCAACATATATTTGAATTAATTTATACTTTTACTGAGCAAACAGCTACCTTTTGCATTTAAACCACCTTGTAACTGAAGAAGTTAGAGTTCCCAGTTAAGTTACATAAGTTACCATTTCTTGCTCATTTCCCCCCACGTCACATGTGATCTTGTAAAGCTCTGTCATTTTATGTCTCTGAGGAAAGACCTGTCTTTTCCCGAGGACAGGGATGACCAGAGTGACCAGGTCACTATGGTCCCTCCTTTGCGTAAAAGTCAACTTGTACCACTGAACCCTTATCCCCATCTCCAACTCCGCTGTACTCTGAGGCACAGCTGTGTACAGTATTGAAACTGCAGGTTTCTAATACTGACAGGATCTCCTTTTTATTTACTAGTCCTTTCTTAATCATTTCTAACATTCTGCTGGTTAGTTTGTCCACCACTGAACATTGAGCTCGCTTTTCCACAGGATTATCCAAAGCGATATGAGTGTTATTTCCCTAGTAGTAGTATTAATTAAAAGCAGTGGCTCTGAGATGTGCCAGCAGACTTATTAGTATTTTGCAAAGAGTAGCACAGAATTTCTGTTCACCTTTAGTTTTGATACAAATTTTCAGATTTTTTTCTTCTAAAAAAATAAATAAATAAATGAAAGATAATGTTCACTATCCTGGTTTAAGCATTTTATCAATGGATACAAGAAGATTTTTGAAACAGATGTTTTCACCATCTCCAGGACAATGGAAGTTCCTATGGCACCTAAGGAAGAATGTTGCCATAAGTATAAAGCATCACAGGACAACAGCAGTATTACTGCTGGAAGTGGTATTAAGCTGATTTTGACTTTGTTGACTTTGGTGAGTTCCACAAGTGATCTAAATGTGTGATGCACTTATAACTAACATAGACCATTTTCAAGATCCCACGTACAGCACTTAACTCTCCTGCAGCCTGTTTCTCTGTTTTCTTTGAGCTGAGAACTTCTTCTTTTTCCTGTATTTATAAATGTGGATGTAGAAGGGGTAGAAAAAGCCAAATATGCCCTCTGCTGTTTCATTCTTTCCAACACTGTTTGAATAAAAAGACCCATACTAAATATGTCTAACAGAAAAACATGTTGTCCTCTATGTAGAAGGGCTAGAAAAAGCCAAATACAGTCTCTGCTGTTTTATTCTTCACTGGACAAGATACAGTCTGAGCAAAACTCTTTCTTAATAAAGATTTGCAGCCTGTGTAAATAATTCTGTCTATCTTGGCTTGACTGCACCCGTGTCAAGCAGTCCATGTACAGCCTAAGCAATAGCAGTATATCATCTCAAAAGTGTGCAAGGAGGCCAAACATGAAACCGTTCTGAGCTGAGAACTAAATTGGCACATTAGCATGGCGTTCCGCTGGGGCTAATCACCCTGGTGAGAAATAGTCCATCTAGACATACCCTCAGACAGTTGCTGACATTTCATGACTCCCCTTCTCCTTTCATGGGAGCTGCCATTTGTAGCCAAGAAATAGTCCTTATTTCACTCCTTCACACTTTCTGGATCTAAACCAATACTAGATGTCTGTTTAATAAACCCATATGAGACTTCCCAGTCTAAAACTCCCACCACCCTGCTGAACTTTGAAGGCAAGAGGCACTGTCAATGTTTTGGCATTCCACCTTATCTCCCCATCAGCATTTGTCTTTAGCTTGTATTTATATTGTTCTGTCAAAGTAAAAACATACAGAGACAATACTTCTTATCTTCAGCTCTATGGTGTGGTTTTGAGCACTCTAGGCACTTTCCTTTTTAGTCAGTCCTGCTTAAGCTGTGACAAAAACACTAACTTGCATCAGCAGGTACAGAAACCAGGTTTACGTATTCAGTTCTGACTTATGACAACTCATGGTTATAATATACTTTTTGTTCCCTAATTTCAAGGTATAATAAGATTATACAGTTTTGCAATAATTATACACACTTTTTGTTCTACATAATAGAAGATTACTATGGTAGGTACAGAGAAACACATTCCAGAAATCTAGCATATCAAAATTGTCTGTAAAAACAAAGTTTCTAAGATTTGATTTCTCAAAGAAAATATAAATAATAATGACAATGTTAGGCCCCTAGTTTGACCTCTAATCTCAGATCCTCCAAGATATTTGTTACTGTTACTGCATTTCAGTAAGAAATTTGCTCTCCACCTTCTTCTCCATTACAGTTTAATTTCTCAAAGAAAATCAAAACACTACTGAAAATAGCTGATCATTCAACATTAACATCAGCTCAGTAAAGCCCTGTACAAATCTTCTAATTCAGGATATGGCTTTCTTTGTTCAAGTTTTTAAACTAGGTTATATAGAAACTTATTAGAATTTGTCCTGAATCCAGGACAATCACCAACCCAAAATGCTGTATAAACTCTAAGCTTTGGAAAGTGTAATACAGACCAAAGACAGAAGACTGTAGAGGGAAATAAAATGCCAAACATTAGCTTCATAATTTGCCAAGAAAACTGTGGATAAAAATAAAGCTTGGAGGTTAACTCTAATAGTTGGCCGCGGGAAAGCTTACTTTGCTGACAACTAGAGTTTATAATAGAGTTTATAATAACTCCCTAAAGAACTCCGGCACTAGTAAGAACAGGCTGCAAGGGTTTACGTTATTTAGAAAACAATTCCTTCTAGAGCCAGATTATTAGCTCTCAAAAGCTCATCTGGCTTTCCCTCTTATCAGTTTTTAGTTAAAATAGAATTCCTTAGCCAATAGTATTTTTGGACAAGACCCAGAGTGGATAAAAATGGTTTCACTAGAAGATGACAGCTTTGTGACAGAGATGATAAATTCCATTACGTCTCAGAGCAGGAGCAACAGTAATTGGACATTTCTGGCCATACGTTCCCTCTGGCTACAGGGAAATAATTTTCCCCTGCAAGAAACTACACCCAAAATACCCCAAGTGTTTTATTATGTCACTGCCTTTTCAAGATACCTAACCGAGAGACTAATTACAATCCCAGTGCTTATTGCTAGTACCGCGTTTTGAGTTTCACACATTGTTCCATACAAGGGTGTATGTTCCACAACTTACTCCTACTACTGAAATGCTTTGTTCAAACCTAGTTCCCAAGAGGGAGCTTATATTAGCTGTTTGCAGAACTCATGGCAGTAGGGAAAAGTCAACTCAGAACTAGTGAGACTCCTTCCCTTGTACCTATTATTTCTCACTCCATGTCAGAAGGCTAGCATGTGGTCCCATAGCTGTATGATTTAGTCTGAATCTGGGCTGCTACTGTCCTGTTCTCTGCACACTACCATTTACCTCTCTTGTACTAGCACTGTTGCTTCTGCAATTGTCAGAGGTGAGCCAGCTGAAAACCACTCCTACAAAAAGGGATTAAATTTTGGCTGCCTTAGCTGTTGAAGGGGAGAGGATGACAGCAGCCCCCAGTAGTTCAGCTATAGTTGCTGCAATACTACACCTTTATCCTCATCTCCAATTTGCCCATCACATCAGTCTCTTCTGTCCCCTCTGATTTTCAAATCAGAGCCTTGTGCTTTCTTCTTGCAGCTTCTCGCAATTAGCTGAAGCTCCCCTGACCTGCAGTGACAACTTCCTATAAACATACATCAAAAGTATCCCTCTTGTTTACTTACCTTGCCTATGCGTGAGACTTATTTATGTGACTGTATTCTTTGAAGTACTAGCTATGTCTGTGCTAGATACTGTGCAAATACAGAACAAAAAATTTCATCTAAAGACATAAGGTGATAAAAATTTACATATCCTAGATCCAGTAGAGCAGCCATTCCCAGACTGCTGATGAATGTATCAGTAGCAATGTTTCCAATGTTGCTATTGCCATTACTGACACATAGAAAAAAAAGAGTTGAGAGGTAAGGAGTATTTGTGTTACTGCTGGGTTGGACACTACTAAATAAACTAGCCATTATGCATGCTCACTGTGCCTGCACTTCCATAGTCGTCTGAAAGAGGAAAATATATGGACTACTGTGAGGCTCAGCAGAGGGAAATACGGTTCTGTAATGAAAAGCCACACCAGCTGCAGGTGTGTCTTCAGGAGCATCAGTGACCCAAGCCAGTAGGCTTTACTATAGAAGAGAGGAGGGATTGTGCTTTTCCTAAGTGTCTAAACCCCACTGACACTGGATTTCCACTCTGTCTTCAGACATGTTCTAACCTTGAGTCCAATTTCATCTCAGTTCTAGCAAATGAAGTCCACACTTTTTGGCTTTGATGGAAGAACCCTGCATGTCATCTGCATGCTGATGACACAGGATGCCTCACTGCCTCCCATGCTATTTCAAATACAGACATTCCTCAAGAACACCAAGCTCGCAGGATGAAAAGGAGGCGACTCCGCATGTTTTTTTCAGTTAATAAGGTAAGGACAAATCAAAGGCCATTACTTCTATTCTTCCAACAGTCCTCAAGCAAGATGCATACTATAAATCTTGGTCAAACCAAATTACCTTTGTTAACAGGCCCAAACATGAGTCGTGGTAACAAAGTCCAGACTGTTACTGAAGCAAGACAGCAGAAACTAACTACTCTTTGGACATACTTTGATAGTAGATTGCCAGCTGCTACATGACCAGTCACCCTTCAGCAACTATCCTACAGTGACTTTGTTCTCCAAGTAATATCAACTTCAGTCACTCATTAGAACTCCACCACCCAGGAGCACAGACACCAAAGCTGTCTCTTTTCTGCAAAGCCCATTTCTTAGCCCACCTCGTCACACAAGATCTCCAGCTCAAAACTGTATTGCTGAATGGAAAAGTATTCTTCATCCCTTAGGCCTGTGGGCTTGTATTGCATTTTAGATCCCACTGCAGGACATGTTTATAGGTACAGATTGGAAAGGAAAAGTGGGCTCTGCTGAGAAACACACTAGGCAAAGGTACAGCAAGAACCTGAGAAGTGAGAAAAACACACAATCCAGGCTGCACCATTTCCATTTTAATGGAAAGGTAGCAAAGTTGAGAAGCAATGACACACTGGTTTTAAATACTAGTAAATTGATGGACTAAAAAAAAATACTGTTATAATGGAAGACATAGCAGCTTGAACTTGAGTACAGCATCTGTAAGACCTGGAACACAGCAAAAGGATCCCACAGAAGAGTGTTTTGGATGCTGGTAAGATGCTCTTCACAGTACCTTGTATATTTTGTGTTTATAGTCTCTTGTAACAATGACATATCACAAACACTGAGCACAAACATAACAAGCAGCCAAAGGCCATTAACTGCTGTAGCTTTTAGTGTCAGACCTGATTTTAGTTCTGTTGCCTAAGACTGATGAAAGGCATAAAGAAATCGAACAGTTGGCCTGAGTTCATCTCTTTGGAATTAGCCTAAGCACTACAGCCTCTCTTTTTGCTTCTGCTAACAGAGATTGATTTGCATTTACTGTTCAATGTTGTACCAAAGTACACGGCTTCATGCTGACAGCCTGAGCCTGTGTCACACAAAGCACTGCTGCTAGGTTGAAATCAACCTTCTGTTTATTGACTATGGTGCATATGATGTTTGCTTCTTATGTTATCTTATTGGAACAGCTTGGTAGAAATAGAATTAATTTAATAACTCCTTATCAAAACTTCAAGCCAGGTTTTTATCATTCTGCTGTTCTTGCAAAGGATATTATTTGTGAAAAATTAATCTAACCAGCCAGGGACTTCTTTTTGTTTATTTCTATGCCCATGAAAGAATTTCCATGGAATTTCTTTTCCTGTAAGTAGTCAGTCAAGTTTATCTACTGGCTAAGTTGGAAAGTAGTTATGTTTGTACCTGGATATACCTCCTTCTATCTCATGGTTAAATGTCAGTATCATTGGTTTTAATACATTGTATAATTTGTAAGGTAACTTCAGACATTAAGTGCTATACATGGTGGATATGCTAAGTAGACATTTTGGATCTCATAAGTGCAAACAGCTACAACAGTTTTTATGAGCTTAACACTCCTGAAGACTCAGTGATGGACATGACGCTATTCTGATGAAGGAGAATAAAATATTAATAGCAGGCTTGGACTTACAGCAATTGACAAATACACATTTCTAGAAAAAAGCTGTGTTGTGATGCTGTCTTCAGCTGAAGAAACAGTGAAAAGTCACTACAGTGACTACAAATGAACAAAATCTATTACTCAGAGAAAAGGAAAGAGGATGCAAAGAAGGAAGACTTATGGCTTTCCATAAGACTTATGGCTTTCCATAAGACTTATGGCTTTGATTCTTGCTTTCATTTCCTTTAGCTTTGTGGTTAGCTCTTGCCTAAAGAAAACTCTGATTGAACACATCACATTTCACGTTAGATACAGTAATCTTTGCATGGAGCACTGTTTACAAAAAGTTGCACCAAATCCCTAAGTAGTTCAAAAGGGGTGTGTGCAAGTTATTATCTCACTAGAGATAGGGCAATCCAAATAAAATCTTGTTTCTGCTCCTTGGACCAGAACAAGAAAAGGCTAGTTTTGCAGTAACAGGGTGCCTTAATATCAGCTGTATTTTAGGTGACAGAAATTACTTCAAAGATTGTCAGCTTTATGCCTTGATTGAGGCCTGTAAAGAAATTGCAAGAATATCATCCAGATACCCAGAACAAAATGTTTTATATATAAGTGAGTTTCTTTATCTCTAAGTTTCATAAGTTCCACTAAGAGGAAATGAGACTTTTTTCAGTGTTGCTGTAGAAAGTTCCGTTAATGAGAATTAGACTGGCAGTCTTTGTATCTAACACTATCCAAAAAAAGAATGTCCCATACACATATTAGCTCATTTACTGTTATGAATTGTAACTGCTTACAGCAGCACAAACAGCTCTGGGGATTATTTCATGTAAATTCTGCAATTGCTTATTTCAGCGCAGCTCCAACGCCCTCAATGCAGAGTTATATGTGCACAAAGTCAGAACTGGGAGCCATGCTCAGCAAAGTTTTCTCACAGTTAAGTCCTACTTACAGAAAGAATTACTTGGTCTTTGCCTTTAAACATATTTGAAAAGCCTTACAAAAACCCTTCCTCCCTCCAACACACACACAAGTACTGCCCAATGTTTTTACATCCCACTTAAAATGCCTTCTTGCCTTTACGAAAGAAAAAAATATGTAATTCTATATTAAAACCCTAGTACAATGTCATCATTGGCATAAACAGAGCTTCCTCAGGTTGGCATAACTGAAGCAGAACCCCTCTGTAGACAGTTGCATTGGGAGCACACACTGAAGACTTATCACGCTTTCACCACGCCATGTATTTATGATCCCACAGGAAAATAAAACTAAATAAAGTGCTGCGTCCAGTGATACTTTTAAAATAAGTGAGAGCAGCTGAAAACACGCTCTGCTTAGAGCTGCACCAAGACAGCTCATTCAAATACATGCAGCAAACTCAGATTCCAGCCTCCTAATCTGAGGAATTTGGGCAGAGGTGTATCTTTGAGGATCCAAACCTAAGCTTCACTGAATAGCAAGTGATTCAACCTGACTCACATATTTGAAGAACATACCCTGTCAGCAATACATCCTTCCCAAGTCGCAGATACAGATTATGCACTTAGCCTCCTGCAATCCACATCCTAAAATTTCTGTGCAAATGACTAAATTACTCAACCTTCCAAAAAACACGGCACTTCTAAACAGCTTGCAGATGGTAATTCATAGCCCAAGTGGCTCCTTTTTCATGACATTTGGATCTAAAATTTTTAAAGGTAAGAAACCTGCCATACATGGGTTACACATTCTGCATTGGTCCATTATCTACAGTGATCAGCATGTACTATTTCTCTTTCTGTGCTTGTTTTCAGGTTCAGCACCTCTGCTTGCTGGCACAAAACACAGAGTGAGGGGATACCTATATTGTTTTATGGATTTCACAAACAAAAACACTTTCAAGGCATTAGAAAACAAGTTCAGACATCATTCAGCTCAACTAGCAAACTCCCTGACTGAAAGACGCTCATTAGTGGAGGAATAAGACTATGTAAACAGGGTACCAAAACAGTTAGGGTTGAAGAATATGGGCAGCACTTTTCACAACACTCGCATGTATAAGATAAGCTTATCCTTATCCAGCTCATCCTGTTAATTCTTTCCTTAAAGTAGTTTCAAAGTTACCAGAAGGAACATGGCACACCACTTGACTGATTGCCATACAGACAACTTTCTTGTATGTCTGAAGAGCTCTATCTTTTAAAAATGCATTTAATTGTCATGGATTTCAAAAGTCTTTATGAACACACCATTTACAAACAGGATTTTTTTCTCTTCATTGGTGAATGTATTAATTTCATTTACAACAGAAACTTGTCATTTCAGTGTGCTATGAAAATAACTGCGCAGAACTTTTATTAAACTCAAATTCTGCAGCAAACCTGACTACACCAACTACCTAGGTACTGTAAGCTTTTTCTATAATACATGAGAAGAATATGTTGGTTTTGATTAACTACCCTTTCACCTGCTGACAATGGATATAGTCAAGATAGTTCAAGTAGTAGAAAAATCAAGAAATATTATTTTCCCTGCTTTGTCACAAATACATTGTTCAATTTTTCCAGTATCTGGTGTTCGTCAGTGTTTTGATTAGATAGTTCACCCAGACACTCTCTCCCTACCCAACAACTGCTAAACTGTTACAGTTGGATGGAAATTACATCTGTTCAGGAAGTGTGCATAGGCAAGAAAATTACTCCAGTCATTAATTAACTTTATGACTCCAGTCAAAAAGTCATTTCTGATTTTTCAATAGTTAAAGCAAAGCTGTATCTGCTTTGCAAATTACTTAGTACCTGTGATGCTTAAGCTTTGGTATCCTTTGGGAAGAAGTGCAGTGTGGAATACTTTAGATCCCCATCATTTAAAGTGTCCATTACAATGCAGCCTGCACAGGCAATTAATAATGGAATAAATCAGAACAAATTGCACACTGACAGAATAAAGCAATGCTGGAACAAAGCAAGAGAAATAATACCACAAAGCTCTTTGTTTAGCAGACGAAACAGTTTCATCATCCTTGGTAACAAGATCATGCACTGTAATTAACTGCTAGAAAGCTAGTACTGTAAATAATCCATGTTAGCTGAAACTAGAGTGTGATGTCCAAGTATGTTTTTGTTCAAGAGTGTTAGCTTTCCAAGCCTCTTTCACAAGAGCTGGCCATAGAAAACAGGTTAAATATTCTTGGGAGTGGGTTAGACACAGACATTTTAATTAAGTTGTAACTAAACCTCGGTAGTGAGACAAAGAGCAAAGAAAGACACTACTTTGTGTACTTCATCTTGACAAAGAGAAAAAAAGAATAAATAAGGGTTTGTATAATTAAGCAAAATGTTCAAAAATAAGTGGTCTTGAGTTGGAGACCTGGTCCTTCAAAATCTTGTCTCTCAATGGTTCCCACTCAGGTAAGAATATTCGTAGAGAAGACCTATAGCACTGAGTTTTATGCTTCTCTCCATGGAAAGCAGAGGATAAGAAGATGGAATAAGACCGATTCCATATGTAATTGTATACACTGTCATGTTTTGTTGTCTTTTATAGTGACCAAGTAACAGCAGTACATTTCCACAATGTCACATAATTAAAATGCCACATAACTAGAACTTAACTGCTTTCAAAATACCTGAGCTGGTCAGAAGCACTGATGGAAGTCAGTCTGTCACTCATGAACTGGCCCCAGGGTCTCAAGCCAATAACAGGTATTAGTGACACAGCCTTCTCTACAGATGCTTGCATCCAGGATACGCTGAAGTGTCAGCCTTTTTTCCAGAGCAAACAAAATCTCTAAGACACCACTGCGCTCAAAGACATCAATGTTTAACCACACGCTATGACAGATGCTGTAATCATTCATTCTGTGGTCTTCAGAACTGTAGATTTGCTCCACTGGCAGAATAACCTGGCAAAACACTTCCTTCACGACATCCCCCACCTTTAAACTCTTCCACTATCACTTCTTCTCTACTCAGTATTCTCCACTTGTTTTGACTTCTAAGATCTCCTACAATTTCTTGGCCTCTCAGTTCAGCATATTGTTGACTGACTTACTACCTACACTCAGCAGGAAGATAAGCCCTTTACAGTGACACTACAGACCACTAATCTGTTTAGCAGACACATGTAATCATTTGGAATTAGGCAGAACATAGCCAACAAAGCAGACATAATTTGAGCAAGGAAAGAAAGAGAACAGACTATGGTTTGACTTGAGCCTAGGGAAGTTTGCCCCAGAATATTTTTAGGATCTGCCTGCAGCTATTTCAGAACCATGCCCAATTATCTTTGAGAAGTTGTGAAGTAAGGATGAGGCTTTTGATAAACAGCAAATAGTATAGTGCT
>JBCJKH010046325.1:18504-33972 GCA_039877255.1 Loriculus beryllinus | reverse complement strand
CTGAAAGTTTATAACTTTCTTGGAACAGTGACATCTTATCAGTGATGTGAAGAAGTCTGTTGAGTTACCTTAGAGTAATCTGTCAGTATTAGAAAACTTCCAGAGCCTGTTCTAAACCATGGAAACTACTTCTCCAATATTTTTTGTTTGTACTGTTTTTTTACCCCTCATTTGTTCTTAATTGCATTGTTTCACTCTCAAATCTATTTAAATTCCTGAAGATCTACCTTCTGGTTTGAAGTAGTGCTCCATTCTACAATGTGGGAAAAGGAGGGGAATACTTTCTTGGGAAATAGCTTGCATACCAGTATATTTGCCAGTGTGCAGTGATTTCTTGGAATGATGCTTCCAATCCACTGGCAATAAATACTTTTGACCCAGAACATCATAGAGACAGTAGCTCTGAAGAGAGTTAACTTCTTGATGTAACTCTTGCCACCTGTTCTCGAATGTACTTAAAATCTTTTACTAAAATTACCACATTTATGCCTATTTTTTTATTTATTGTTTTATTCTAGTAATAAGTAACCAAACCACACCAAAGGAACATTCTAGCTATCAGTATAAACATGCTTTCTTAATTTCAAAATACTTTTCAGTAGCAAATAGTTTGAAGACATTCTCTTACCAACTCCAGCCTAAAGTTGCTATTCCTTTTTCTATAACTAGGATTATCCAATCCGCTCTGTTGAAGACAGGCATAAACTTGCTGCTCAGGGAAAGTTTGTAACTACTGAATTTGAGCCATGTTTTGATGCTGCTGATTTCATTAGAGCTGGAAGAGATATCTTTGTACAAAGGAGCCAGGTAAACAGAGCTTTCTTCCAACAGTTTTGCTATCTGAATGATTGATACTTGTACTTAGGTCTTTTTGGATTCTTGAACAGTGTTAAAATAAGAATGTTGACAGAAGAAGTTGCTCTTTGTAGAATGTCTGGTGTACAGGGCTGCTTTACAGATAAATAGGTAAAGGCACAGCCTTCTATTATTTTGACTTAAAATATTTATTTAAATAAAACTTTAGACAAACTAAGCTTAGATGCAATTTTTCTAGTCCAGTGCGACTTACTTTGTCCTGTTTTCAGGTTACAAATTACATGGGCATTGAATGGATGAGACGACATCTTGCACCAGACTATAGGGTGCATATAATCTCCTTTAAGGATCCTAACCCTATGCACATTGATGCCACTTTTAATATCATTGGACCCGGTCTTGTGCTTTCAAACCCAGACCGTCCCTGCCATCAGGTAAGGGTGTAGCAGAATGGAAAGTGTTTTGTTTTCAGAGGTGACTCAGCTGGAGTAGGTCCCTGATGCGTAATGGCTCATCCACACATTTATTTTGTATGTACTTGAATAATGTTTAATTATTGAATGTAAATAGCACTCAGTTGTTCAGGAACTTAGAGAGATATTTGCATCTTGACTTTAGAACTTTCTCAGCAGTGCAGTGATAGTTCTTCCCCACTTTCCTGCTGTTTTAGAGGGGCAGGTGAAAGGGGGAAGCTTGTCTTTAAAATCGCGTCAGGCCAGGCTGGTTATTGAATTTTTTGGAATCGGAGCTCCACCTCGTGGTAACACTTGAGCTCTTCCAAGTATTCGCATAATGAAGTTGAAAATTCCCCTCTGCCAAATTACCCTCCTATTTTTAACTTAATTGTGTAATTCTTAGGGACACAAATAAGGCCGTACAATGACTTCATTTTCTTCCCTTTGTTAAATAAATGACATTTTCTTATGAAACGTGATGCAAAAGTAATTTTATGTGGTGTTTCTGGTGTGTTTGTTTCTGCAAACGGCAATATAATTCATAATCAATGGTTTTTACAGTCATATGAGAAGAAATAATAGAAAAAATAAAGAATTTAATACTTTTGGGTTGTTACTAATATCTTTACTTCACAAGCTCCAAACTGCATGCATTACCTTTTGTCTTTAACATAACTTAGTATAAAGACCATAGAGAAAACCAGCAGAAAATGCTAGTGGTACGCAAAGTTTGAAAAGGCTTTAAAAAATGCTTGTATGAAAACTTGTATGAGGTTTGTAGATGGAGTTTGAATTAGGGCAAAAGTAGTGGTGAACAGAGGGAAGGGGATGTCATGTATCTTGAAGCAGTCTGAGAAAATGTGACATAGGTTGGAGGACATAATGTGATACTTTAAGACTCTAATTAAATTGCTCTTTCAGATTGAGCTCTTCAAGAAAGCAGGCTGGACTGTGATTCGACCCCCAGTGCCACTCATCCCAGATGGTATGTTCACTCTGTCTTTTCTAACAATTCCAAGAGTGTTCTTAAGATAATATGAGGCAACATTGGTACAGTAGAAGGTTCATTCTCATGTGTTTAGATCACCCATTGTGGATGTCTTCTAAATGGCTCTCCATGAATGTCCTAATGCTGGATGAGAAACGTGTGATGGTGGATGCCAATGAGACATCAATTCAGAAGATGTTTGAAAATCTGGGTATGTCCTAACATATTTCAACATACATTAAACCAAAATTATTGTGATACCAGCTGTGTGCATCAGGATGAACAAAGGTTTTGCTTAAAGTAGTCAAAGCAGCTAGCACTGGAAAAACTAAACAAAGAATTGGATTAGCAAGTGAGAATCATTCCGTGATATCTCCCCTGAATACTTCAGTCATAGGAATATGTGCTTTTTACATCTTGTGTCCCTACAGCTTGCAGCAAATAAAGGTATGAATAGCAATTAAAGCTACTGCTAACATGCTTTTGAATGAGCTTTTTTAATGTAAAACTGTTCAGTTCAGTGGTCAAAATCTGTCTTGGAGAGGCTGAGTGTGAATATTGCTGAGTGATGTAGAGCTGGCTATCCCTCATTGCCGAAATGAATCAGATTTTTCTAGTTTCAAACTCAATGTACTTCAAACTGTCAAATTAAGACAACTTAGCCCACGTATTTCCACTCATTTATGGAGAATTTCAGTTCTGTGAGATGTAACCTCATGATAGGGTGGAATTTGTTTAGATATGGGGTGGTAGGAGAATAGTATAAAATCTGAAAGTCTTATGCACTGCTCACTGCAAAGACAAATAAGAAACACTTAAAAACTGAACTCAGGCATTTAATCCAACTACTTCCACGATTCTGGGAGGGGAAGATGTAGGTAGATCTACTTGTGGCTCATGGTTAGTAGGAAGGTGGCCAGGTTGCTTGGTGCTGCTACTGCCTGCCAGCTGACTATTGCTGCTGGATAAGTACATGGTGATGTGAAACTTGACAGGATAGAAAGAAGACTGGTGGGTAGATGCAAAGTCAAGAGAAGTGAGGGAATCATTGTGTTATAGAGTAAAAGATAATACTCCCCAGTAGCAGAAGACTCCTTTAAAGGGACAAAAATGATGGGAAGGAGAGAATGATCCAAAGGTGGAAGATAGCAACTGTGAACCTAGAAGAAGGGTTGGTGCCATGGATGTGAGTGCACTTACTGAAACTTCCCTCAAATCTGAGATGATTGCAGGTGAGAACTATGCAATCTAATGCTTTAATCTGTTTTTAAAAACCAGCAACCTTTAGTGAATCCCTTAGCTTTCCAGTCATAGGTTGTTCTAATTTTCTGCATGACCAAGAAGCTGAGGATTTATAAATGCTTGGAAGTATTTAAAAATGAGGCTATTGATGCTAATCATGATGTATCTTTCATGCTTGAACATCACATTTTGTATCAGTTCTAGATAAACTTCTGTAGTCAGTAAGTTTCTAGGACTGAAATGGGTCTATTGGGAGTAAAACTACTGTTGACCTATATGATGGATTCCACTGAGCTGCTCCTTAGCTCTTGAAAGTACCAAGAAGCAAAAAGGCAAGCTTCATAACAGAGAAGTCTTCTGATCCTAGTCCATCTGGCAGGACTTCATATAAGCTGAGCCACAGCTGAAATATCAGAGTAAAAAGAAGTGGGAGGAAGCTTAACCAAGGTAGTAAGTACAACAGACTCTTTCCCCTTTCATGGAAAAAAGGACTCAGAGCTCTGTATTTTGAATGCTGCTTTTCTTGAAAGGTACTTGAAAGAGCACATTCAGTGTCTGAACCATAATTGCTCAAACAGGTTAAAATAAGTGTGCCTTGGTCATATATTGTAGCAGAATTTCAGCTATTTCTTCACATACTGCAAAACCTGACTTTATCTTTTTATTACTGGCACATCATAGCACCTCAAACACTGGCTGTCCTCCACGTGCTGTTATTCCTGAGGGTATCACTGGAATAAACAATCCAGCCATGTTCCTAGCTTGTTCTCTGCCTTGAATTTGGGAAAATAAATTCTTAAAGAAAGAGTAGGAAATACTTTCAGTGCTTGCATCTAGCCATATGATCTGCTGAAGCATTATCTAATGTTCTGATCAAAGCTTACCACATGTATTTGAGATTTTCACTTGCAAGTATGTGATGTATGTTTCTTGCTTTCTTGCAGGCATTTCTACCATTAAAGTGAATATACGCCATGCCAATTCACTGGGAGGTGGTTTCCATTGCTGGACGTGTGATATCCGCCGTCGTGGTACCCTGCAGTCTTATTTTGACTAGTTAGGAGCCACATTAATAGCAATGGTTTAGCTTCTAAAATAAGCATAGGAAATAAGCAAGTTAATTTCACTTTTGTTAAAACAACTGCATGAGCTTTAGTGCTTGATCCAGTGGTCTGGTAAATGATTTATTCTTACATACTCTTTACTTTCAGCAGTATAATTGAAGCTACTTCCATCAGTACCGGTTGTCTGCTCCCTTTTTGAAAGACATCCTTCATCTTTTCACATTGGCCTTGAATGTAGAAACTCAACAAGATAACTAAAAGGTCTTGCTAGAATAGCTTGGCCACTAATTTTGGACATCTACCTCTGTCTAGTTACTCTATCAAATAGGCAGCTTGAAATGTTAAACTTGAATGATCTTTTTTATTCGTTTTAATCAGTCTGATATATTTGTGTGTAATGAAGTTAAAATAGATGCAACTGTACAGATCTCCTATGGAACCAAGTAATTTTATAATGTTTTTCATGTTAAGCCATACAGTTATTTACAGAGAATTTCCAGTATGAACTAACTTTTAAGGTATGTTCACTTGCCATGTCCTCCTGTATTTTCTTCTGATGCATGTCATGCACTGAATACTTTTTTATATTGCTTTTTGTATTGCTGAAATTGGTTTTTATTTAACTTTTACGTGTAGAAATGACAGCTAATATTCTGCTTGTACAGGTTTCGCCCTGAATTGTTTACATAACTTAAAAAAGCACAAAACAAAAAAACCCACCAGCACCACCCCTGTAACCCTAAACCTCTGACAACTTACAGTCCCTTGTCCTTCAACTGTAGCAGGTAGGGAAAGATGTATCAACCATGCCAGATGCTGGGAAGGAATTTGAGTACGGATTACTGAATATGTACTTTTTATGCTAATAAAGGTTTTTTTTGCATTCTCAACTTGTTGCCCTTCTGAAAATGAGTAAGCATGAAATGTCTGCCTGTGTATGTGTTTGTAGAATGCAGATGGAAATAAAGCTTTTACACAGATTTCTTTTTTTCTGTAAAGCTGTCCTGGGTTTAGCAGTAGCAGTCAATTTTTCTCCTTCTTAGTAGCTGGTGCAGCTGTGTTTTCACTCAGCCTGGGAACAGCGCTGATAATACTGATGTTTACTCTGATCAAGGACTTTGTGAGTCTCATGCTCTGCCAGGGAGGAGGGGAGGCCAGCAGGGACAGGACACCTGATCCAATCTGACCGAAGAGGTGTTCCATACCACAGCACGTCATGGCCAGCATGTAACTGAGAGTTACCCAGAAGGGCTGGTGCTCTGGGGGGTAGGAGGAGGTATCGGTCAGTGCTCAGTTGGGCAGGGTGCGGGGAGTTATCTGTCGGTGGGTGGTGAGATGATGTATTCTCTTCCTTTGTTATTGCCATTATTATTATTATATTGGTAGCAGTAGTGGTTTGTGTTATACCTTAGTTACTAAACTGTTCTTATCTCAACCTGTGGGAGTTGCATTCTTTTGATTCGCTCTCCCCCTACTCCCGGAGGGATGGGGAGGAAAGAAAGGGGGGTTGAGTGAGTGAACGAGCTGCGTGGCTGGGTTTAAACCACGACAAAAACATATAACATCTTACATACTGCTGAAAGCCTTACATGTGGTCTTGGACTGTGTTGTTCCTATAGTGTGTTGCTGCTTCTGTTTTACACAGGTATGTGACTGGTAGGGGAAAGTAACACTAACATATGTTTCTTGCCAGAGTGTGGAGGAATCTGCTAAGTCATACAATGCATAACCTACTTATACATAGCCATATGGCCCTATTTTAGACATAGTTGGGTAGGACTAAATAGGTTGTATGTCAACAATCTAGAATGCTTTAAGGTATGTCAGACTGGAAGAACTAATTAGCTGCCAGCATTCGACCACATAGAGATGGTCCCTCTTTTCCCTTTGAAATCAAGGCTCTTCGGACAATAGACGTTCATTTGAGCCTTCCTATAACCAAGCTTTGCTTTCCAATATTGCAAATGGAGCGGGAGAGCTATATAGAGGAGCATGCACAGCAGGTCATCTTTCCTGTTGTTCTGCATGCTCTAGTGCTGAAATGTCTGTGTGTTTGTGCTTGGCATGATGCATCACAAGGTATAGCTGAAACCATTACAGACTCTGGCCAAATATAGATCAATAGCAGGACCCATGTGCCCCACATACCTCCAGGATTAAGGAGACTTTATTTTCATATCCTGTAATATATGACTCCTACTTGACAGAGGGGTGGTGATTTATATGAGCATTAAAAATGCTCTGACTTCATCGCAGTTTACTTTTGTGAGGCACTTGTGGTATAAGACCATCATAACCTCTATTTTTCTCCCTAAATTAACATGATTGACCCACAGTGATGGAAGTGCTGCATGTGCCATGACCTTAGTTTTCCCTTTCTCTGGAAAACACACTGTGTCTGCTGTGATATGATTAATCATTTATTTCTTGTTCTTCAGAGCAATAGGAGAGGAAGGGTTGGTGGGGACATCTGCCTGATTATTCTGATAATAAAGATGCAGTTTCTTAAAAAATAGCATAGACTGGAGATTTTTGACATCAGAGGGAAACACTCAAGACACATTTAGCTTCAGCATTAGGCCAATCTTAAGTTTTTCAGTTACTACTGTTTGTATGCTAATCTGATTCATAGTGTTGAATTGAGGCCTGGGTATCCAACGGTAAACACGACTGGAAAACTGTAAAGAAGCTTGAGTAGTTCTTTATACCCACATGGGAGAAATGCAAAAAGCAAATGGCCAAAAATCTGGCAAGGACTGTCATTCACCCTTCGTCCCTTTGTGTTAAGAAGTTTTTTTAGCTTTTTCTGTTTTGTATGGATTCTCACCTTCCCGATTCTTGGGCTCTGTTGCTCGTGGGCTGTTTCTTTTTAGGGATGTGACACACTTCCATGGAACCATGTGCTCTTTGAATCTACTCGACACTTGTGTATTTTCCTAGGGTTTTAAAGAAAGTATAGTAATTATTACTTTGATGACAAATATACAAACTTTATTGCTGGCACAAAGCTGTCTTTACAACAGGCCTGTCTCACTGCTTTTTCATGTCTTCGTTTTGGGAAGCTGAACTAACTCAACCAAAAAATAAACTACTGACTAAGAAGTTTAGGCTTCTGGTTTAACAGGAAAGCAGTGCTTTTATTATGCTTTCCTATTTAGACCATGACAAAAAGTAATTTTTCAAGTTTCTAATGTCATAGTTCAGCTTTAGCCTTCTTATTTGTAATACTCACTTGAAAAGCAGCTTCAAGAATTATCACTTTCCTTTCCTAACCAGAAGTTTTGTTGGTTTACTTGGGTGAAATTAATACACAGAGTAGCTGGAATTGGTCCCTTTCTGTACCCTTTTTGACAAACTGCATTGTGCTTAAAAAAATCTGAGTATAGTCTCAAAGGGATTTATTTTCCATTCATAAAAAAAATTCCATTTAGAAAAGGATATTATTCAGCACCAAATCTAAGTGCCAGAACTCTGGCTTTATAAACATTTCAGCCTTTCCCCAGCTTTTTTGCTTCTTTCTTATCAAATGCTCCTTTTTCATCTTAAATAGCTCACACGGTACCAAGTCTTTCAGCCTGGAAACCACCAGCATGCTTCTGAAGTTGTTTAGGGTTCTTTTTCTGTCAGTAATAGAAGTTCCCCTGCCTAATATATAGAGGGTTTTGAATGGTTTGAGAATAGACTTGTCTCTTAAGTCACTTTTGCTTCAACAAGGAAGGCAGGGTAGTTGTTCCATGTGACTAGAGGCTGTGTTCAGTTTCAGTAGCCATGTTAGCATACAGATTAGCAATACACACTATCAGAAATGCAATTACACAAGGTATGGTTACTACCATCGGTTTGGGACAGAGGACCTGTTTTTCTCAGACTTGACTCCTTCCCTGACCTTGAGTTGGTCCATTAGCCAATCTGTTTCATGTAAGATAAAAGGGAGCAACAGTTAGGTACTCTGTGAGGTGTAGCAGTGATTAAGCAGTAAGTGCTTGGAAATTGTTCCAGCCTACAGAAATGCTGGGGACTATTTGGGAGCCCTGTGGGATCCTGTCTAAGTGTTTTCCAGCACAAGACCAGGGAGGGCAAAATTTGTATCTCCACTGCAACCACCATTGGATGGAGGATGAGAATTTATTCACAGATATGTCTACAAATGTCCCTGGGGTATGCATGTCTGTATTACCAAATCTGAAATTACCATGTCTCACAATTCCTTCTCTCCTATTAGTGTTATTTGGTTTAACGAGTGTGCTGCTATAGGAGAGAATTTACAAAGTGAACAATGTAGTGATAAAAATTCAAAGGCAAATTTAAAAGCTCTAGTGGTCTGTCTCTATAGTGGAAGAACTTGAAAATGCTGATGAGAAGCAACGTTTTCCCCAGTAACCTATTTGAGAGGGAGTGATGGAGAGACAACAAAACCTTTTGAGGAATGATGAAGGGATCATTATGGTATTATTATGCTCAATAACATCACATAATGTTAATACATATAATCTTCTGAGTTATTTTTATTCTTGCAGTGCGTGTTACAGTTGGTTTTGGTTAGACAAGACCCTGGAAATAGGAATCTACAGTGGGAAACAGAAGGGCTTGGCTTCTGCTTTGATACCTAATTACCAGCAATGTTTGAGGCCAAATTGCATGTGGGCAAGAGGATACTACTAGCAGGAGGAAGCAGAAGTGATGGTGTTTGACCACCCCTGTTCCAGGTTTCAGTTCACATGTAAGTAAAGCAAATTAAAGGTGGGTTGGACTTGAATTCTCCCTTATTTGTTTTTCAGAGGCTGAGAAGGCCCTAAATACTTTGCTGAGCAAAAGGCCAGCTTCAGCTTTCAAAACAGGCAGCACCGTCAAAAGAAGCAGCAGAAATACGGACCTAACTGGAGGACCTAAAATACCGCATCAGTTAGAGCCGTAAGGAGAGGTGATGGATCTGTTGCCTGCTCTGCAGAGTGTGTTTCAGGGTGGGGTCAGCTCATCTGCTGGGGATTATCAAACCACTCCCTGGGCAGGGTCCCTGGAGAGCTGGTGTTTCCTTCCCTTTTTGCTCCTGAAACACAGCTGTAGTAAACTCACCGTTTATGAGAAGGCAGTGTGTTTGTAGAGATGCCTGTAATAAAGTTCTTTATGTCTGTCTTTCAGATAAGATACAATTTTTAAAGTACCAGCACCAAGCCAGAGAGGATGTGGAAAGAAGGTAAAAGTCTTTGAGGCAGGGATAGCCTCCTGCTGTAGTTCATGGTTGGGAACATCAAGGGCTGATATGATACGAAGGGGGAGGAAAGGGTTGCCCTACTTAGTGGGCAGAATGGAAAGAATCGTTTTCTCCAGTCAGTTGCTTCAGGCTTTGTTTGTGCTAGCAGAAAATGGTTGTTTCTTGTTTCTGTATGTCATGGATGTTTCTGCTCTTAAAATACTCTTTTGTCTCTGTTTCTTGGAACCATATGATTAATACCCCAAATTGCAAAGCTTGATGGACAGTTCTGCAACTGCTATGTTAATCTTAAAAAGTCTGATGCCTACATACCTCCATGTAAAATTAGTCTTGGTTTTATGTCAAAAATAAGGCCCACTGTGGATATTTTTTTCTCTGGTTTTATACAGTGCTGGTGGAAGTTAGACTGTTGGATCCAGATACTTCTGCTAGTCAAAGATGCTGCTACAGTTTAATTCCCTGTTCTGGCCTCCCAGACTGGCTGAGGCTCTTTATTCCTGCTAAAGAGAGAACCCAGTGTGTTTAGCTGTGCTGAAACTGTCAGAATACCCCTCGGCCTCTGGCATTTATTGCTTCCCAAGAGGGTCTGCTTCTGCTTTCCTTCTGCTAGAGGGCTCTGTGAGCTTTATTAAACAGGCAGGAAATAACTTTCTGATAATGAAAGATGTCCCAAGTTAGTGGTTCATTCATTAGTTTATAGGAAACTGTCACAATTTATGAATTAATAAAGCCAGGTGTATGAATGAGGAACAGAACCTTCTAAACAACTTCTTACTACTCTGTTATTTTCATAAGCTTGATGGTATGATTAATTGGGCAGCTTCACAAAAGATAGACTAGCAAATCCAGTGCATTTTCTGTAACAGTTCACATCATCTCCCTGCTCCCTCTCTGTCTTGAAGGATAAGAATGAGGGAGAAACTGTTTGGTTGAGACCCAGACAGGATAATGTGAAGGTGACTCCAACTGGCAGGGATAAACAGGAGGAGGAACTGACGGATTATCTATGCGGACGATTGTTTGGGGACCTGATAGACTTCATTGTGCTTCTGCAGGTCCCCAGGTAGAAGACAGTATAGAAATATTAGTTGGTGTTTCTGTGTTAGCACCTCATTGGTGTTGTTTCCTGACATATAATATACCTGTCCTACTTTAGGGAGTTTTGTGTCTTTGCCTTATCTGTTTGGGATATGAGATGCTGAAGTGACAAACCCAGTGTAACGATAGCTGTGGCCTTGCCACAGTTTAAGACGCTTGAAAAAAGGCAGATTCTAAGAGCTGCGTGTGGGGCAGACAGAATTATTAGAGCCAAATAATAAAAATAGGTCTTTACTTAAAGATAGACAAAAGCACCTTATGGGGCTTAGATGCACACACATCTTAGCAGTATAGCGGACATGATGATCTCTTGTCCTACCCCTTCTACAGCTCTGACCATAAGATGTGACAGTTGGATCTGAGCACAGATGCAGAATGTCACCATTGCCTGGTGCTTCTTTCTGTCTGATTTAATAGGAGCTCAGATCCATGCTTCCCAGGCACAAAGGATAACACAGAGCAGTGTGAGGGGAATGAAGGCTGAGTTGTTGAAGGCTTTGGATGGGTGTGTCTGTGTATAGTGCTTGAGGCGACTGAATTCCTCCTTGGCTTTCCCTACAGCTGCAGGGAGTGAGGTGGAGGAAGGGTGGTCACTGTGGCTTGGCTGCCCTGCAGCTGCTCCATGACTTAAGGAGAGCAACAAGTGGGTTTTTTTTTTAAAGTCATACCTAACCTTCCACTTCTAACCTATGGTTCTCACCCATCCTGGTTTACACACTCAGTATTGCCTCTGTCTTTTTATTTTGTGCTCACCACTGTGTCACATAAATTTTTAGCTCGTTTATGGACTTGGACTTCTGCAGCTATTTTATTGTGACTGTGTGCTGCTTTTGGCTGGGATAAAGTTAATTTTCTTCGCAGTAGCTGGTATGGGGTTATGTTTTGGATTTGTGCTGGAAACAGTGTTGATAACATAAAGGATGTTTGGTAGTGCTGAGCTGTGCTTGCACAGCATCAAGGCCTTTTCTTCTTGTCACACAACCTCACCAGCATAGGCTGGGGGTACACAAGGAGTTGGGAGGGGACACAGGGACACAGCCAGGACAGTGCTCCCCACTGACCAAAGGGATATTCTACACCATATGATTACAGCAGCGCTAGAGGGTGCTGCTGTAATGTCAGTAGCTTTCCTCCAGTCTCTACCCTAAAGGGATGTTTTAGAACAATTTTGTTTATTCATCTTGTTCCTGTTGATGTTTAATCAAAGGCAGTGAAAACACCTCAAAATGTTTTTCACATGTAGGTATCATTTCTTTGATCGCACATAAAGTGCTATTTCTCAGCATCCTATATATGTGGAAGCAATTGCTGTGGACTACAAGGCCACAGTTGGACATATGTTTAAAGGCTTGCTGTGTTGTTTAGGCTTGCATAGGCTGCCAGAAATTACATTAGGGACAAAAGAGGATTGATCTCTGCCTTTTTAAACCTTCCTCACATGGGCTGAGCACCACAAAAAATGTATGGACATAGCCATTGATTTTAAAACTATGGCTCAGAAGCCATACATTGTTAGGTGTATCTTAGATCCCTTCTTGGGGTTCAGTTCTGCCTCCCTCTCTACAGGAATGTATGTAGAATTGTTGGTATTTCCTTGGGCTGCAATACAGGTGAGATTGCTGTGGGTGATGTGGTTTTCCTCAGCAGTTCTGTTCCCTCACGTTACAATTCAGAATATTTCCTTCTGTTAAGGAAAATATACTGCTAGAAATATACAATGTATTTGGTAGAACCAGTAGTTAACGTAGTCTGGAAGCTATTCATATTACCCTTAAGAAATTCCAAGTTGTTAGGACAAAATAGAATTTAAATTTATTTCTGCAGAAGCAGCAATTTCCTGTGAATTGCACATTATTTCTTCTGCAGGTTGAAATCTTGTCTTGATAGTACATCAGTGATGTGCTTTTGAGCAGCAAATTTAAATTCAGACACAATCTATCCTCTAGTCTTTTCTCTATATTACTTCTGAGTCAGCAAGGCACTGGAATAACTGTGAGGTGACCTGCTTGATGTGTCTAGGGATGCTGGGTAGAGTTTGGCCTAGCTTAGCTGCAATACTGAACAGTGTTCAGTGACCTGGGTTCTGTTGCACAGCTCATGTAAAATGATGCCAGAACTGTTGTTTTTTTCTGCAGCTGACTGGGGAGCAGTACTCTCTACACTCACTACTGAGTGTGTGACATCCATGGAGAATAGGAAGTAATAACACTTTTTTATGTAATACTTTTAAAAGTACCATTACTTAATACTTTGTGATGTCGGTATCTAATATGTAATGCATGCGAGTATTCGGTTTACCACAAGCTTTCCTCCCATGGGGGGAAAAAATGGTCATTGCTTCCTGCAGTATGGTAGTGGCAACAATAACTTTTTCTGGGTGTGTGGGTTTGCTGCTCCCAAGTGTCGTTGATTTTGAAGACTGAGGAATTGTACAAACCCACCCTTCCTTTCTGGGCAAGAAAGCATGAGTTAAATTGGTTTGATCTTGTGGTGGGCTGGACTTCCCTTGGGATGGCTGACATTAGGAAGCTGGCATCTAATGCTGCAAGGTGTTTGTGGTGCCACAGAGGGTTCCTGAAAAGAAGGGTGAAATGGGGTGGCTGTCTTGGTTTGTAACAAGGCAAGGAGAAACCTCGTTCTTCTGCAAAGCAAAGGCCTGCTATGAGTCTCCTGCAGCACCTTGTTCATCGTGTGTAACGTAGCTTTGTTTTGAAGGGATAGGTCTCTCCAGCTCCTTACCCCAACCCTATTTGCAAATCTTCATTCCTTGGGAGAACTCAAAGGCTGTCAGAAGGATGGTAAATACAGTCAGGAAAGGAGAAAAAAAATGGATTGCAAAGGCTGACTTATTTGGCCGTGGTGAAAGAGGAAATCAAACAAGACATGGAGATAAATAATGTCTTCTATGTGTGTGGCTTGTACTTTATATTACCATTCTCTTTTCCATATATCCAGTAATGTGTGGTAAATGGGACACAGGCCAAGAAGGAAAGAGGATTGCAGTGGTTGTCCTTATCAATTAGGCAGTTAGGCAGTGATTTCACAATTGTAGCTCATTTTCTTCATTGTGAAGCTAAGAGACGGGCTGTACTGCATCAGGACTGTCTGCAAACACCAGCATATCCAGATTCTGCCCCCGCTTTTGCTCACAGATAAGCAGAGTATGATGCAAAATGAGATTTCTTTCCTAAACAAGAAGAGATTTATAATGGCCAAACACTCAAGGTATGCCTGGAAAATACCAAACCGTAAACCCTTTGCAGTGATCTTCAGGATGCAGTGATTTCTGTCATAACTTGTGAGTTCAGCTCACAAGCCTTTCCTAACTGGAACAAACAGGTTTATTTCACTATACTAAGAGTCCATGTTTTCTCACAGCATCCCTGATCCCTGCCTTGCAGCTTATCTCAGGAGGGAAAAAAATGTAAACCTGTAGTTTAATGTTGACTAATAGCATTAAAGTTAGAGCAGGATGTCCATTAACCTGTTCTGACATGTTTACTTGTGGCAGCAGCTTGTCACTGACAGGCCAGGGCAGGCTTTATAACAGGCAGCCTTACCATGGCTCTAGTCAAAGGCCTGTAGGAGCTGAGGTCTGAGGTTTTTGCTTGTGGCAGCTCTGTATTCAGCTGACCCAGCAGCTCTGTGAGGTATGAACAGTGTTGAGGTGTCACTAATGGGCTGGCATTGCCAGCTTTGGGGCAGCCTGGAATAAAGCCTCTTCCAGCCTGAAGTCAAATGTAATGTACCCATCTCTGTGGCACTGGCAGCTTCCTTCTGGTGGGACTTCTTGATGGCATGAGCGTGGCCAGGACCTTTTTGCTCAGCAGGGTACTTTGCAGGATCTCTCATGCCTCCTGGACCACCTATTTTCATGAACCTGACATCCCCTCTCTTTTGAGTTTACTGAAGGCTGGCCCTATTGCAAGGAAATGGGGCAGAGCCCGCAGGTAATACAGTGCAATTTCCTTATGAAATAAAATGAGAAATAGTTTTTAGCTCTCCCTGCTGGTCCAGAAGAAATACCAGTCATTTCAGGCATGTTTGTGATGCTTTCTACTTGCCTCTGCTTTAGAAATACAAAGAGTTCTGTCTATAGCCACTTCCATTTAACAGCTCCTCCTGCAGAGGTGAGCGGTGTTGGTACCTGCTTTCTGAGGGAGAGAGCTCAACCGCACCATGCTGCGGGCTCTCCTGAAATAAAAAAGGAAACTGGTCCCCAGCTGCAATTACAGCTCTCACTTCCTGATCTGCACTCCTGGACTGTACTTCAAAGCCATCTTTAGACTCATCTGCACTTTCTCTTTTTCCTCTTCTTTCCTTTCCTGGTGGACTTTGACATCAGGACTGCAGATGTACAAATGGGCTGAAAAGTTCAGTTTCCGGCTTGGTACCTGGGGCAAGATCCTCCAGCCACAAGTCACCTTCTGACGTGGGGAAGAGCAGTCACCCTTGTTTTATAGGGGAAAACCACTGAGCTGCAGACATGAATGTCTGGCCTGTCATTGCCCAAGCAGTTAGTGACTCATGTATACGGAGAGCCCTGATTTCCAAAATTAGTCTGAAGTAAACCAAGCTGTGGGCTATCCTTCC
>JBCJKH010046325.1:0-18404 GCA_039877255.1 Loriculus beryllinus | reverse complement strand
CTATCCTTCCTGTGATCTGACACAATTTGGAACAGATGTCTGGCTTATGCTAAAGGTTGAAGCTGAAAACCTTGTGAGTTTGCTTCTCCACAGCAACCATAGGAAAGTTTATCTTACGTTATGCTGCGTATGGGGAAAGCGTTTCCTTTGATTGCTCTGTTTTAAATTAGGAAATGGCCAATTCAAAACCAAAAAACCCTGTGAAAATTACTTCCACAGAATGTCATCAAAGCAGAAGACGTAGCGGGGACACCTACATGGATAATGAGATACAGTGCTTTTCGTTGCTATTTAGTGCAAGCAAACTTCAGAAGGCTAGTGGAACATAGCTAATACGTCACTAAATGGGTGACCTGTAAAGGGAAACCAGAGAAAAAAACAAAGTGCAAAGCAATTTGATAATTTGGGCAGGCCCCTTACCTGTGCTCTTTAAAATTCAGCAGGCAATTAGTGATCAGAGATTTTTGCCCAAGAGAGTAAAACGAATCATGGAAATCAGTCCTTGAAGCTGCTACAATAATCAACCCCTGTGAATAATTGGGGCAAAGTATAATAATTGGTATAGTTCCTGCCCCCACCCTGTTCCCTGTCTTATACCCTGCCCTAGCTGGATGGGGGAGCGGCCAGAGGGACCCCAGGGAGTCTTCCTGCAGCACTGTGAGGGCTACAACAGGCAGCCAGGATCAGTTCTGGAGAGGCTGTCTGGTTGTGCACTGTGAAAGCTCTTTGAGTGTCAGAAAATGACCTGGGCATACAAGGTCACAGAAAGTGAGATTAAAACTCAGTGAATATTTGTAGCAGCAGTGCATCTGTAGCAGAATCTTCCAGCTGGGAAGGGAGTACCTTGGCTGGGTAGCTGTTGGTTGGATGGTGAGTTCATGAGTGAGCCTCAAATTATTTCAAACTTGCTGAGCTCTGCTGCCGCAGCGGAATGAGCTTGTGCCCGGGGCCTGGAGGACTGTAGGCTTGTGGGTTGGCCACGGGGAGAAGATGGGGTGGTGTTACACTACTGCCCACACCCTGCGGGGGCAAGTCAGCTTTGCTTGGCATCGGCTTGTGTGGGCAAACGATAGCAGTCTATGTGTCAGTGGACAGAGATGCACGTTTGATGAAGATATTGAATATAATCAGTGCACAGCCACCTGTTCTTGTGCTGAATATTACTAGTCTCGCAGCTCACATGGGGAAACTGAGGCACAGAGCTTTTGCTTCACCTCTCAAAATCACTGAATCGATGGCAAAGACAGACTAGGTTGCTGGTTTCCAAATCTGCACTCTTACGCTTTGCTGCCTCTCCATAAAGAGATATCTTTGCCCTTATACTTTGTGCCTGTTTGTTTGTCATTTGACTTCACTTCTTTGATGTAAATACATAATCAACAATGCATACACCTGGTTTAGAGTTAGACATACATTACTCACAATGTTTGTGGGCCTGGAACTCTTCATGTCATAGCCTAGACAGACACTTCTAGTTACCAATGAGTTTGTAAAAATGCAATCTCAAACTCCTTGAAGACCAATTTTAATTAAACTGCTGAGAAATAGCTCATGAAAGTCAATTTGATTAATAAAAAGATCAGTACATAATTAACCATGTGATCTGCAGCAAATCACTTACACAACTTTGTGCTTCAGGGGCAGGAGGTCTACAAATCAGACCCCTGTACCGCTGGTTTTTAACAATGCTGCCAGTATGAACGTTTGAATAAAGTATTTGATATTTTGACAGAATTAACTTTAATCTTTCTGCATCGTTGCCACCAAAATAAAAGGTTCCGGGCAGGCAGCTGCACTGAAAATGAAGCCATGTGTGTCTTTAAATAGATGCCAGAGGTCACAGGCAGTTTCGAAATTTTAGGGCAGCAGCTATCTGCAGTGGCACTGCCTGATATGCAGTGTAAACAGAACGAAGAGGACTGATCTTTTGTTACCTGCTTTTATTTATATTTATTGTAACCCCTCTCTATAACACGTATGGTATGTCTGGAGATAAATGTCATGTTCTAGATTGAGCGTGTTCCTTTAGGTACATGATTGCTCCATGCCCTGAGAAAAACAATCTGTTTGCTTAAGAAAGCTCCCTTAGGTAGCCCTACAGTATAGCCTGACTTTTGCTCACTCTGTCAGGAAACTGAGGGCTGTTTTGTAAATTCATCCCTGTTTTCTGTAGACTTTAGAGAGTGGAACTTTTTTAAGCTGAACATGTGACAGATGGAAATCTTGCTGGTCCTGGATGGGAGCTCATGGTCTCTGCTGCAAGAGACCCTGGTGGGTTTACCCACCCAGCCTGCTGGAGCACTCGGGTCTGTTCATCCTAAAAGGGACACATGCTCAGGGGTTTGACCCCAACGGGATTTGCTTTGTGGGTTTGTATGTAGCCCACACCATGCCTTGTGGAGAGCTTTGAGCTGAGCAAAATGGATGTACTGCAGCTCAGAACTATCAGCCTCCTGCCATCCTTTCAGGATTTCTTTCATCTAGTAAAAATATTTATTTACCCAAGGAACAAGTTGAAAGTAAGTTGGCTTTATTACTGTAGTGACGTGGGATGGTTGGTTGCTGGGTGACCTTGCTTCTGATTTTATGGTCTAGGCCAGCTCTCCCAGCAGAGATGTGTGGCGACATAGTGCACTCTGTTGTCAGGCTTCTCCTGAGATGATCTGAGAGGTTCAGTGTCAGTTCTCCTGTACTCCTGAGAAGCTGTAAACGTTTGCTATTTGTATGTGAAAACCTGGATCTACAAGGAAAGTCTGGGGGAGATAAATACCTGACAAGAGGAGCTATCAAGGCTTAGAACAAAGGCCAAGCTGTGTGAAATCCAGCACGGAACTGGGATCTGTGTCCTTGGATTAGACCAGTGACCATAAAAGTGACGTGTGGCTTACTGCAGGGCTTTCGCAAACTGGGATACTAGAGCCTGCATGGTTTGGTTTGGTTTTGCCCAGAGGGTGATTTAATGTTTTTCATTGGAAACCAAAGTTTTGCAACTAATCAGACATGGAAGAAAATGAAGGTGCGACTGTTTTGGAAACCAGCCCTGTCTCTAATGGTCCTTGGTACAAGGTGAGGACTTATCCCCCTTCCCTCCCTATTACCGAAAATATTATCTCTTTCTGCTGTTTACTGACTTCAGTAAACCATTGCCCTTGGGCCAGACTGAACACAACCTTTGCATCAGCCCTTGTAAACAACTTCAGAAATTCCTTAGAGCAAGGTTGTGCTAAACATTAGAAATAGAAATGAAATGGTAATGTGTGTGGTTAAGCGACTGTCGCCCGCCTTGCTGGAAGTTTCAAATATCTGAGTAACTACAGGTTTCTGTGCTGTGGAAACTACCAAAATAGTTTTCTTAGGGGCTTGGAAAATCCAGAAGCTTCTAGTAATTTTAGCAAAGCCACTGCTTTAAGATTTGCAGGGCAATTGTGTTTAGTGAAACCACAGCAAGCCTGCAGTAAGATAAGCATTAATTTAGGCAAACAAATTGACCATTTAACTGCATGGAACTCAATGTCCAGCAGCAAACTCCTCATATTCTCCCAGAGCTCACTTGAGAGCATTTAACCTTCCTAATGGGTCAGCAGTGCTGCTTGTGAAATCCCGGACAATGAGGTTCTGAGATTGTTTTCTGTTTGCTTGTGTTTGAAATTTGATCTCGTGTAACAACATTGTCCTCAGCTCACATATAACCACAGGGGTAGCTCTGACATCCTGTCTGAAAAAAAAAATCTTGTTGTTTCCTGTGCTTGAAATTTGAAAGATTTCCAATTTGGACAGGTTAGCGTGTTTATATTCATCTCATCCTGTTACATGAAATTAAATTATTAGTATTCTGGGAGCTGGGCATTCTACCTCCATTTTGATTTCTCTGAAAATACTGGGGTGTTTTGTCTTCACAAATTTTGGAGGGGACTAGTGGAAGTTTTGCTATTGCCTGTGCTGAGGCCAGGATTTTAGTCCAGACATTCATCTTTGGAGAAAGAGTCTCTGGGAGATCATGGCAGGAATGTGCCAGTTTAGATTCTAGCTCAGAATTGTCTTTTCTTGATAGGAGTTACTGACAGAGTAACAGTAATTAAGACAGAGAATTTGGGAAACTGGCAATCTGCTAAATAAGTTTGTTGTTCATTAAAAATATTCTTGGTGAATACAGAAACGTGTGTTTAGTGAAAATATGTCTGGTTTCAAGAGCTGGTCAAGCGAAAGAAACAGAATCACCTTGTCCTGTTGGAACATGTGCTCGGCATTGATTGCTTGGTGCATCTACTGCAGTACTGCCCAGACAGTGGCCTCATTAGTGCTTAGGGCCCTGCACTGGAGAATCTCCAACAAAAACATGCATTGCTGTTGCTGTTTGCTGTTTTCATTTGCTTGTTTACAAAGTTGGCTATCCCGTGAAAAGACAGAAGGAAGCAACACTCAAAATAAAAAAAAAGGGATGAAACAATGAGAGCAGTTTGTAAACACTGAGGCTGAAAATTATTCACCCCAAATATTTGGCAAGTGGGCAACAATAACAAAATATGCTCACAGAACTCCAGAACAGTTTGCAATCCAAACGTCTGTGTTTTCATAGTATATATTATTGAGCTCAGATCCTGATTTCTGTGGAGGTGAAGAGTTAGAAAGTGAGCTCTGGCAGTAGCACGCAGCTGTGTCCCTTGCTCAGGCAAACTTCTCTACATCTGCAGGCGTGCCTTATTTCAAGAATACTGGCACTTTTTTGGGCACAGATTTGAGTTCCTGGAAGCCTGGGCAGGATGCATGGTTGTGGCAGGAGAGAATATATTGAATAATAATGTGCACTTTCTCATGGCCTAAAAGTTCACTGAATAGGTGATGTTTTACATACTACTGTTGCATGGCTCATAGAATATGACTTTCCTTCTGTAAACCTGGGGTTTTCTAGTTTTTCCTTTAAAAATGGAAAAAACTTTGTTTCCCCTGGGAAAAAATCGGAGGTTTTTTTTTCAACCACGTTTTAGTTACATCGAATGTCGTCTAAAACATTTTTCTTCAATGTGATAGCACATTTTTCTCAATAAATGTTGAGAATATCAAGAATAGCTCATTAACCAGCTACTTCTGCAACTGCCCTTGCATTTTTTCAAGTGCAAATTTGTGTTTGCAGATCACTTTTTCTACATCTTATTGTGGGTACAAATATTACTTGTTAGAGCCTCTTCTGTCAGCATCCCAGAAGGTGGCAATTGAAGATCCAGCTACAGATGCTTGTGTTTGTGTTCCCTTAGTGTTTAGTTTAGGAGGGTTCAGTCTTGTTTCAAGATGCAAGTGAAAGTGTGTTGATATTCTTTTATTTATTATAAAATCATAAAATATTGTCACTTTGTGTGACCAGGCTGTGACTCAGCAGGGGGATGCGCGAGCTGGCCTGCGCCAGTGCCAGCAGGGCCTTGCTTTCATAGAATTTTAAATGCACTTGTTCTTTTTAAATAAAAAGAAGCTGGTTAGTTATTAACTTGCAGAAATATCTGATTTTAGAGAACAGAAGATTACAAAACAAACTGGATTTTCACCAGCTCCTGAAGGGCAAACAGTACAGTGCATCTGGAGGGGGGAGGAGGACGGAAGAGAATTTGCTCCTTGCATTTCCCTGCAGTGTGTTTGCGTGGAAGCTTTTGCACTCTCATAGCACTTGATGTAAATGTTAATGAGCACTCCAGGGGAAATGTGTTAACAAATGTACCTTTGACACAGGTCCACAGCTAAGCTCTGCTCTGTAGCTGCGGGCTGGAAAGATTGGCTGGCAAAGTAGCCTGTGCTGCTTTTGAGGAAACTTCAGACCTGGGTTCTGCACAGCTTGCTGCACGCTTCGACGCTGTTGCAGCTCGGGGTGTGCTTGCTGCTGTACAGAGCAGTGCCAGGTAAAATGTGAGCACTTGTAAGAAATAAAGATCAAACTCCTAGAAAAGGGGTACTTCCAGTCATTAACAGGATGGAGATAAGTCTGCCTGGGCTATAGCTTTCATGTGATGAGGAAAGAATGTTTTTACTTAGCACAGATTTTGTGGCAGTGCTGATTCCTCCTCCTCCCCCAGAACTGATCTTGATTAGCAATAACTATGGGTGGTAAAGTCATTACCATAAGGTGTTAGAGTAGAAAGGTAACAGTAATGCATTCGTAAACACATTTACCTAATTACTGTACTTCTGTCCCTTTCCATAAACAGCAGGTCAGAGATTCAGAAATGGAAATCATTTGGAGGGTGGGATTTTTCAGTAGTTCCAACCTGCCTTAACTCAGGTTACCATGTAGATACTGTGATGATCTCTGGCCAGATTAATTCCTGAACCTGCCATAACTTCTGTGAAAACATGCAGAGCCATTTTTCAAGATTTGGCTTGTTCAGCTGTTCATTGCTGTGCAATATCAAATCCTGACTTCTCCCTTGTGAGGAATAGCTCATATTTAATATGCTTACAGTGAGGAGAGTCCAAGGTTACTAACAGCTCTCTGGAAATGAGGCTGGCAGTTTCAGCCCAGCCCTCATGAGCCTGCTCTGGGGTTTGTACTAGTGATGGCAAACCCTGATGGAGGAGAGTGCCTGTGTCTCTAGGAGTGAAGGGCAGTGCTGCTGTTGGGAGTCCTCCCCTTCCCCGGAACATGATGTCATGTGAAGGATGCTGGTGTTATGACATGGCTCTTTATCAGCTGGTCTGACCCTGGCATCCCTCTCATGTCACCTTTAGTTGGTATTTGCAAGAAGCCTACCTTTTTCCTCCATGTAAGGTGATTTACTTCTGGCTTTTCTGGTCCTGTGAGGAGTTTCAAGCCTGTGAGCTGACTGTTGCTGGTGAGGGGCAATCAGCCCCTGTTTCGGAGCTGCTTTTGAGGTTTTCAGAGTCTTCAGCAAAAAGGACGAGGGTGCACAGAGTGTGGACTAGCACATGTATGGGTGGTGGGTGGCCCACAGGGCATAGTGCAGGCTCCCCTGGACAAGCCTGACCTCAAGCAGCCATGGAGCAGCACCACTGCTCTATGCTCATCAGAACTCCAGGTACAGGTGTGAACCCCGCTTCACAGAGTGTACTCAGACTGCCTGTCTCACTTTGTGCCTACAGCTTGTGTGCTGGAATAGCTGTGTCTGGCAGAGGGAGTTCGTGTGAGCATTCTTATTTTGAAGTGCAGGTGAGGGAAACACCAGTCTTCTCTGCAGTGGGAGATCTCCTTGCTTTGAATAGCTGCTAGATAAATGTGGCCTTGGTAAGGTATGACCAAAATTACTAGATGGAAACCCTCTGGCACTGTACTGTACAGGGACACTGCTGCTCAGGAAGAGAGTTACTGTGTTTCAGACTGCTCCCCTCCTTGCCTCTTCAGGGAGCCCCATCTGAGCCCCCAGCCATGATCTGCAGAGCTGCCCAAACCTACTATATGGTGAGGCACCAAGAGAGGATGGGAACCTGCAAAAGCACCTGCCACCCCATGGCACACAGGCAGCCGAGCCTGCCTGGGAGTGTGTGCTGCTCTGTTGACTCCATCTGCCCCTCTGTGGGCACGGCTGGATTTTGGCCTCATCCTGTTGGCCTGGCAAGTGGTGACAGAGGTCACACCTAAGTGTCACTGTTCGGGACTGTGGATGTGTTAAGTCACCTTATTAAGAGTGATGAGCTGGGTTGCAGTCTGACTCCGCTCCTGTTGTGAAAAATGTGATGTGGTGGATGCTGGGTGCTGGGTTTGGCTGCCTGCAAGTGCTGGTACCCATCATGCTGCCTCTGACACAAGGGTTTTTGAAGGCACCAAGGCCCAAGATCCCTGCTTGAAGCCCAATTTGGCCTAAAGTCAAGTGTTTCCACCCAGGGGATGTGTGCGATGGGGCTGTGCTGGGGACCAGTGAGGTCGCAGCAGAGAGACACCTCCTTCTCTTGCAGGCTGTGGCAGGAGGGGACTCTGCCTCTCCTCAACTTGCCTCTGGCCCTGGGATGTGATGGCACATGGAACCTCCAAAGTCAGGCTGGGGAGAGGTCATATCAAGCAGACTGCCTGCTTCCATGTCCCACAGTGGTGACAAGAGATAGAAGTAATTTTTATTAAACCAATTCTTCTTCAAACAGCACCTCCCTGACTGCAATTAGTCTTCTCAGCTGTTATCTATGTTCATAAATTCTTGTCTGCCAGATTTTAGATAACTAAAGATAGATAGACCAGCCAGCAATTGTTCACTATCCTGTGTAAACTGAATTCTTAAGGACAACAGTTCCATCCACAGGGTTACTGTATATCTGGCTGGCTTTGGTTTTGGCTCCTTCTGTAAGTAATCTGACTCCTCAGCACCCAGCCCAGGGTTAAAATTCAGCTCAAGACAAGCACAAAACGCCCTCAGGTTCTGATAACTTGTTTGCCGTCTAACTCGGCAATAATCTGGTTCTCACATTCAAATGAACCGGTCACCCAGCAGGAACTGGACTTGCGCCTTGTTGAACGATGAATGTTGCTTTAGTTGCTTAAAAGCAAAAACATACAAGAAATGCAGAGTTCTTGTTGACCCAACAACTGAAAGTAACATCACAACATTCCCTAAATCAACAGATGGCAATTCTCAAAACAAAATCTGAACAGCCGCCAAAAGCTTATAAAGCAGGATGTGGTACTATGGCCAAACCAAGACCTCGAATCTTCCCTGCCTGAGCTGTGGGGATGAGCTGGGAGCTGTCTGGTGACGTTAGCTCATGTCTCAGAAGAGCTGCTTGTGCATGAACCTACCTGCTCTGCAGTCAGGAAGTTTAATTACTGCTTCCACAGTAGCCCTCACAGAGTACCCTCTGCATGAAATATGCATTCATATGTGATACATCCCATCTTTTTTTCTGTTTCCGCATACAGAGTTAAGGTTAATGTTCCATAGACTTTGGACAAATAGTAGTTGCCATGGGTACCATAGCCTTGAATTTTCCTTCTCTTGAGTGATTAAGTTCCCCACCTTAATTTTACTTCATTGGTTTATTTCTGTAACTCCTTATTTCCTTGGTTTTCTCTGCTTGAGAGAGCAAAGCAGGACATTTCATAGGCTACTTGTATCTTCTCAGGCTTTTGCATTTTTCACTTCAGTTTCAGGGCAAATTGAGGGTAGTTTTTCACAAGGTATATATCAGGCAGCAGGAAGTACACTGTAGTGACACCCAGCACACCAGAGGCTACGTGAGCCTTGGATGCTGCAGCAGATACACTGCTTCTTAAAGCCTCTGCTGTTGGAAGCCACACAGCCTCACTGGGCAGCCTGCTCCAGTACTTTTATAGCTTTAGCATTAGTGTTTCTTCCTACCATGCTGCCTCCATGCCCTGAGAGCCCTCCTCCTCTCCTGTCTTCAGGAGCATGGAGAATAAGTTTATCTGTTAACCTTTGCAGAAGCATAATGCTGATCTAGCTAGAGCAAGTGGCCAGTCTGCCCGCTGGGATTCACATGGAGAATCTCAGCAGGAATCTGATGGGTTTGCAGAGTTTTTATTTCAGGTCCTACAATAACAGAAGGGCTACGTTTGTCTGATGAGACCTGTGGGCCTTTGCAGCATGGCTAACTGTTCTCCCAGAGCCTTACAAACTGTCCAGGTGTTTTAGGTTTATTCCATAATCCTAGCCCTCCAGAAAATGGCATAAAATAATATTGAAATGGGAACCGCAAGCTATAAAAACATAGCCCTAGTTGGTAAGTAAAATGAATAAGTAGCTGTTAAATGCAAAATGAAAAGGCATAAAAGGACAGTGGGAGCTTTTGCTGTTTAATCTGAAGTGTTCTATAAATAAAGCCGGGTTGCTACATATTGACAAAATTGGTCACCCCTAATTTAAGGCAGTGGAAAAAGTGTCCCATAGACCTGACTAATGTGGATAGAAACAGGGAGCAGCTTGGAAAAGAGATGCTATAATGCTGGCATTGTGACTGCAGACCCTGCAAGCTGGATGTGGATGCCGTCAGCTCAATAGCGCTTTCCTCCAGCAGCCGTGTATAGTGATTGAGGTCGATTAACTGGCACTGCTTACTTTGAAGTCCTGATAATTAAAGCTAGAGTGTCATCTGCATTGTAATTAACATGCTCCTCTGCACCTAATTCATTTTGACAGTATAGATTAATGGTGGTAAATGACCAACAAGGATTTATCACAAGATGATTTTTCATTCTACGGGCTGCCTCAGACAATTACAGGAAGTGATTGTTAAGTTTAGGCTATTGTCCTGGTGTAATTGTGCATGTTCATTCTTAGTTTTGTTTTGCAGTAAAACTCATCCAAGGGCTTCATAAAGACTCAGTTATGGTCCCTAAGAGGCTGAGCCACACATGAATAGGGCAGAGGGATGCACGGGCTGGTGATATTAAAAAATCAGGGTAGTATCCCAGTGCTTGTAGTCACTGCTGATAGCAGTAGGTGCTGGGACTGAAGAGTATTTGTGCAAATCAGATGCTTTTGCAAATGTAATTCTGCTGGGAGGTTGGGCAGTGGGGTTAGCTGTGCAGTGAGGTGCCTATCTGGGACTGGTCAGCATTTTTGGTAACAGTACTGTTCCTCCATGTCGGTGCTGGGGTCTCTTCCTGTGGTGTCTTGGGGAGGAAGGCCTTTTTTCTCCGAAGCACGCTACAGGGCCGCAGTAAATCAGCAGTCCTGTCTGCCAAGAGCTGCTGTGCATTTAAGCAATAGCTTCAAGACTGATCAGTATTTTGAGTGACTAAAACACACCATATGAAGGAGATGCCACCTCAAAATGAAGATACTGAGTTCCCTGTGAGATTGGAGCCTCAGGCAGTTTCCCTAGCCCAACTTGCAGAATCTTGACTTTCAAGCAAAACCAGTCATGACTAGGGGACAGCACCATGTCATAATAAGCAGAAAGTCATGAAAAATGATACAAATTAAGTGAATTTTTCCAAAGCATACGCAATGCTCAATCTCTGGTTACTTCTTGCAAAAAGTAGTTTCATCATTGCCCTTTCTTACAACAGCTTCCTTGTGTACACAAGGACTTAACCTGGCTTATTTATACTTCATCATGTATTGCTGCAAGAATACCTAATTAACAAGATGATCAAAGTGTGCTGTTCCACATGTCAGCCAATAGGAATTAATATGCAGGAACCTGGTCCAAAAATGTGAGATTATAATGGAGATTTGGCTTGCTTTGTGCTGGAGTGTTGCTGTGTGAGCAAGCAAGTGCTAATAGGATGAGCTGAGTTCCACTTCTTTCTCTCCCTTAGGCTGTCATTTTTCTTACTCCTTGCCTATTCCCCCATTTATACCCAGCCCTCCAAGGTGTGGTGAAGCTCTTTATGTTTGTAGCAGAGGGCTGAGATCTATATTTTAAAAGAGAGGTGTATTGCACAGCAATGGTATTTTACCAGCAGCAGGTACCTATGTGTGATGGGGGTTTGACATTTTCCCCTGATGCATGCACAAGTCCTGTCCTGAGAATCATACTGCAGATCAACTCCCCTAACTTGTAGCAAGTACTGATCACAGGCCTAACTGCTAACTCCTTGTATAAGTAGCGCATGTAGAGGATTTGAGTTGACCATGTAGTCAAGTGAAAGCAGTTCTCTAGTGCCTCTTCTCAGGGCAGGCAGCCAGACCCTGCCTTGCTTTCCTTTGTAGATGAGATGGGCCAGAAGGAAACTAGTGATCATTGCCTCAGAGTTGAATGGGCTAATTTCTACGTGACTACAATAAAGACCTTTGGCACAATGCACAGCAAAACAGCTTCTCTCTAGAGGCACAATAACATGCTGCAGTGCCAGGAATGGCTTGTTTTGAGTACTGAAGGCGACTTTGCTTTGTTGCTACTTCTGCACACTGGCTTTTCTTTTTTGTTCCTGACAGTAGCTAAGCAAAGGTGAGGAGAGTGGGATGACAGAGTTAAGAGAAAGAAAAAAACCAATGGCCAACAAAAAAAACAAAACAAAACAAAACAAAACCCAAACCCAAACAAGCAAAAAAAAAAAAAAAAAGAATTTCAAATTTTGAAATTTACTTTTTTTGTTTGATTGTCAGGATAGGCATTTATTAGTTAATAAGAGTAATAAAAACCTTAATAATTTTTCCTCAGAAAAAAGTTTGCTGTATGGGAACATTTTGGCCAGCTTTATCAGAGACTGAAATAGTAAGAGGAGCCAGAGGTTTAGCTGGTAACTCTGAGACTCTTAGTATTAAAACAAGTAAATTAACCCCTGGATCCTCCCTACCTTGGTGAGAGCTGTTTTATAGTGGACCAGATCTACTGTGCATTGTAGGGTCACCCTATCAGGGCCCCAGGCACAATCAGAGGGCTGTGTGTTAGCAAAAGTCCCTTGACATGGATAGGCACGTGGCATGGAGAGGATGCCCGGCTGCCACCAAGCCTGCAGATGCTCAGACACTGCTACCTTTTGCCCCAGGATGTCCAAGCAGACTTGAGTCAGTCTTTAGTGTAGGTGATTTGCCAGCATCATGTATTCCCACACCAGCCCAAGCACAGGGCTGAACTGCAAGGGTTTTTCAGTGTTCGTAGGAAAATACTGCTCTGCTTTGCCTGTACAGCCCTGGGGACACTAACATGATCCTGGGTGGCTGCTGGTTGTGCAACACTGCTCCCTGCGCTGCTTCTCTCTGCTCTCTAACCAAATTGTTTCTTTTCAATCAGTAACCACAGGGGATGGGTAAATAGACCCAGGGACACAAGAAAGGTGGGGAAAGAATGAAAGAGCAGAAAAGCTGCTTCCTGCCGCCCTCCTCCCCCGGAACAAAATCTATTGGGAAACAGCTGTAACTGAACTGTCCCTCCTTCCCCAGCCTCAGAGAGATGGTGATGAGGTGGCTTTGGAGGGGAGGAGCGTGTGGATGAAAGAGGAAGTCTCTAGGGCACCATGGCCATGGAAACACACGAAGTTGGTGTTACTGTTTGTTATTGCTGGCTGCAAGGATGCCTGCTCTGCGCCTTCAGCACTGAAGGAACTGGGGTACATCTGAAAGGGTTTATCATCTTTGCAGGTTTTCCCTGTGAATAAGAAAATAGGGGTTGGGAGCAGAGCTGGATAATGGTGAGTGTTGTGGTTTGCTCTCTGAGCCCTCCCCCTCAAATATGAAAAATAAACATAGGCCCAATGAAGCCAAGAGCAGAGGTTTCCTTGGAGATAACTGAGGGGGTTTAGGAGGAAAATTCTTAAATTTTGCGTGATGTTTTTATTCAGACCCAAGCACAATGCCTGGTGCTGCTTCAGAAGCTGTTTATTTTTGTCCCCTTTCATTTTGGAACAGAAAAAAAATCAAACCCAAACCATTTCATTTAGAAAATACCAAAGCAAAACATTTCACAGAATCATAGAATAGTTGAGGTTGGAAGGGACCTCTGGAGATCATCTGACCCAATCCCTCTGCTCAGAGCATGTTTGAATATGCTATACATTTCTGGTTTGAATTTTTGTCCATGTTCACAATAATGTCTCAAATTTGGCTTAAATTCACAAACAGGTCTGGACACCCACAAATTGTATTTTGAGGTCAACTTAATGCTTACTGATTTTCTATTTTCTTAGGCTTCTGTTTGGGATATCTTGTGTGCTCTCTGCCAGGCTGGCAATGCACACTGTTTTTGGACTCCATATACAAAGTGTTTCCCAGATGTCGTGAATTTCGCATAACTCCTCTTTTCTACTTCCATATAGCTTTATATAGCCACAAGTGTCTGACTTAATATTTGCTTACTACAGCACGCTTCTAACTTGTGACTTCAAATGATGTGGACACTCTTGGAAGCAAAACATCAGTACTTGTTATGAAAAGTAGTAATATACTGTCTGGTTGGCTTTCTACCTATATCCATACATAGAATTGTAGAATCACTTAGGTTGAAAAAGACCTTTAAGATCATTAAGTTCAACCATAAACCCAGGACTGCCAAGTCCGCTGCTAAACCGTGTCCCTAACATCCCAAAATGCTGATCCATGTCTGCCAATGATTTACTTAAGGGACAACGTAGTATCTGTCATTTATCCACTAACTTTTCTGTCCAGGTTAAAAGAAAAACAAAACAGAGGGATTGGGACTGACAGCACATGAAGAGCAGCTGGTGACCCAGCAAAAAGTATGACCAGGATGCCTCAGACTTGGATGTACCCAGAAGTTTACACAAAGCCTAAAAATGTTTGCATTGGGAAGGTCATTTGTGTGTGCCCATGACAGTGTCAACAGTGTGCCCTGTGGGGTTTGACACCTCAATTCCTACCAGTTGGGGGTGACTGTGCTGTCTGAGCTGCCATTTGGAGAGAGATTTTTAATGGTAATTGGTGTGATCTGGACATGGGATAGAGAAATAGAATTGGGTTTTGTCACATCTGTAGTAATGAATTGCTGTGGGCAGGCCTGAGGAACTGTTTTCTGTGTCTGCAGGCTAACTGCACTAATGTAAAGCTTATGTAAAAGAAACCCCTGTGCTTGCCTCTGTTGCAGCATGGAACTTGTTTGCTCTTTGGGAAATGGAAGGACAATAACGGCTCTGTCAGAAAATGCAACTCAGCCCTTCTAGTTTTTTTCTTTCTTCTATCAACTATTCTAATTTCCTTTTCTGCCTTTTCTTACTACAAATCATAAACCCAGGCTAAAACGCAGGGCTTCCTTTGCAAAACTATTCCCTCATGCTTTCAGCTGGAGCAATTTTCCATCATTGACATGAGCTCACAAAGTGTTAGTCTGACTCTAAATAAGATTTTCCACAGTTGGCTGAAGATTTTGGCTTAGTTCTAGAATAAACGTTTTCGGAAACCTTTCTGGAGTGGATTCTGGATAATCTGGCACCATGTAAAGGATTAAAAAGTCATGCATAACTTGCTCTTCCAAAATACTCAAGGCTTTTACATTTCTCACCCCAGAAATTATCTTTCTTTTCATCAAATGTCAGCTGCTTCCAATTGCTTCATTCTATTTTAGTCACCTCTTCACTTTTTTTCCTTCCCATGCATGACTAAATGTTTCCTTTAGATCAACTTGAAACAATTGTTTTTCCATTCATACATTCTGTTGTGCTGCTTTCATTTGCTATTGGAATGCTACATGAATGTCATACATTGAAGGAGCAATATCATCTGTGCAGTCCTGAATGCAGGAGTACTTGGGTCCAGTTGCGCAGCTTAATATGTGAAAAACACTAAGCTGCCTGTTTCTGCATGTTTTAACTGGTTTATTTTCTGCAGCTCTGAGGCCATGGCAGCCACACACAACAGCATGATGCCCAAGTCCATGGTCTCATAGTAAGCATGCTAGCTCCTGAACTGGGACTAATTCTGTCTGAGCTCAGCACTAAGCTCAAGCAAACTGGTCCTTTTGAGTCATGCAGACCAAGCCTAGGAGCCTGGCCATGCTGCTCCACCTGTGCTACTTGTTGAGTTGTTCCTGAGCCATTTCAGTGCAGCACTCAGCTGCTGGTGTAAGCGTGCTAGCTTGGTCTAAGTGCTGGCACAGGCTCTGCGCTGTGCCCTCCTGCCTGGGTGAATGTGACATAAGAAATAGGTTATGTTACTTTATGTGTAGGTGACTGAAACTCTTGTTAAAAGTTCAGTGAGGTGCAGGTGCCAGCTCTTCTTATGTGTCCATGCAAGTCCTGGATCGAGCTTTGGTGACCAAAGAAGTGTTGCTGCTTCTCACTCCTGCCAGCTTGATAGTACATAAATGCAGTCTCAGATTTGCCTTGATTGTATAGCTGACGAGCACACGTGTTGCTCTCCGTTAGCTTTGTTTTGTTGCCCTCAAATTAGAATGAAATTTCTCCAGCCTTTGATCTCTCATGTAATACACACGCACCCTCCAGATTTCTGATGGAAAATGGATATGTGCTATCCATGCATTTTCCTTTCAGTTGACAAACACAGGAGTTGAAATTATCCAGAAAAATTGCATCCCAGCTCTAACTGTGTAGTCACGGTTGATCTAAGCTGTGCTGCATGCTGCAAGGGAAGGAGTCGGGTTCAGGTCTGCCAGAAGGCCCCAAGCACTAAACCTCTCTGTCCAGAGTAGGATATGTAAAGCTACATTTCCTCAGGATTGCTGCCAAATGACTAATCTTGGACACTTTCAGGCATTCCAGCATGTCTGGTTAGTGGTTACTCTGGCCATCCTATCATGTTTTTGGGAACCAAATGTCTTGCATGCTAAAGCAAGGTGCATATTATACAAGGGGATGCCTATAATGGATTTAGGTAGAGTTAGCCAACACACAGTGGCTTTACATCAAAGATAACCATGTGAAGAGGGAGCTCTGTATATACATATATTCAGAGACGCAGGGGAATCAGAGCCGTTCTACATAGTTTACTTAGGAATCACAGGCAGGGGGGGATAGGAAGGAGGTATTTTTAAACACCAAGTGAATTAATTAGTTCATTAACTTCTGTTTTCATTTCCATGCAAGTGATAACTACCTGTTATGCCCAGAGGTGAGCTAGTGAGACAGTGCTCTGCAGTAAGCTGCTGGTCAGACAAGCATCACACTACTTACAGTAAGAAAGAGCTTGTTTGCTGCTGAGAGATCTCAAGGTCATAGACTGCTCTGTTCCATAACCTTGTTTGTTCCAATTTACTAATGGACTCCCTAAACCTGGACTAACAGGTGGTTCCTTCATTGCGTGGCTCACAGAGCTGTCTCAGGGCATACCCCAGTGGGCATTCAAGCATCATCTCATAGAATTCTCCTTTTTCTTCAAGGTACAACATACATTTCAAAAAACCATAGTATGTCCAGACACTGAATATCTGTGGTACATAGCTCAAATGCTTTCCTTTAACCAGTACATCTGCTGGAGGCTGCTCCTGGTTCTTGTGAATGCTCTCCAGGGTTTCACTGTACTTTTTAATTCAATGACAAATTATGTTGGTTTCCAAAGGTTAATCTCAAGTGCTGTGCAGAAGAGATGCCCTGTTCAGATAGTACGATTTCCTTTTAATAGTCTTTTTGGATCTAGCTTTGTTCTTATACTATGGGATAACGGGCCAGAGGCGGCACCACGCAGGTTGTGTTGATGAGAGTTGAATTGTGCTACAAAATTTTCCTTTCGACCCAGTGTTTTCTTCTAAGCTCTCCTGACTCCTTTCTCCCCTTATATGGAATCCCTTTGCCTTCTATCACCTGTTTGGCATCAGTGCTTGATGGGTTGGATCAGGTCACAGTACTCATGTGTCTGACTGAGACAGTGTGGATATCTGAGGGGATGAGCTGACCTCCACTGCAGTTTGTTAAGTGAGGAGGGAGCCATGCACTGGTGAAATCGAGTTCCCAACCCCAGCTAGCACATAGCATTGTCTTATCCTTGTAAGTAACACCGAATCTTCTTATAAATGTGCTAAATTCTGTGGTTACATGACTATTGTCTTTGTTGAGAATTACAGTCGGTAACCTGCTGTACCAGTGCAAGGAGCTGTTGTCGTGTTCTAACATGCTCCCCTAAAATACCAGGTGTTTACACAGAGGAGGCTTAAAAGCTCTTTGTCAGGGTCCATCCACCCTGGCTAGCTAAGCCCAATTTTTAAACTCACACAACTCAGTACTCAAGAAACACACTTCAAAGGAGGACTAAATAGCTGCTTTAAGTGGGAAGAATTAGGGGGCTTCATGGCTGAGGATGTCATCCACCCATCAGTTCCCTGACTGGCAGACTGGGATGTGTAAGGGTTAGGGATTGTCCCTCTGAATGCCATGTCCAGGGTGACACAGTGAGCCATCCCAGGACGTTGGATAGCCATGCTTAGCCTTCCCAGCTCCACTGTGCACCAGGAAGGAGAGGGAGGGCTCCAGCTGCATCCGGCCTGTCTGGCCACAGGAGGCCCTTGAAGTACATAACAAAACAAATGCCCACAACCCCTAGCAATTTTCTCTAAAGCAGATCAGCAGGCAGCAGGCATATGTTCTGTGGCTTGCAGTGGGCATTTGTTAGTGTCCCAAGATGCCTCGTTTTGATGACTATATCCCAAAGACATGTCTCTGGTGTTTTTCTGTGCCCACAAACAACATTTGAAAGGCATCACATAAAGGACCAAAATCATCTTTGGTGGCTTCAGTGGAGTTGCTTGTGATCCTGGTGCTCGTTGTCTGCATACCGGCACCTGAGCACTCCACGTGATGTGGCTGCAAAGAGCCATGAGCAGGCTGGAAGACAGCACGCCAGCACACCTCTGTGCCTGCTGCTCATCTTGCTAGAAGTGCTGCTTTTCAAGTGCTTCTTGAATAGGAATCCAAATGTTATGCAGAAAATGCCAGCAGTTCCATGCTCAAACAAGAATTAGTAAGTCTTTTAAACCAGCAGAGTTAGGAAAACAGATGGAGTTGAGAACTGTTTCCTTGCACAGCTGTGGGGAGGTTCTCTGTGGGTTTCTGAGCTTCCTCAAAAGTATCATGTTAATCCTGACTGAGTAAATCCACTGCACATGTCCCC